>JARJLF010000959.1:0-114208 GCA_029378395.1 Mycena leptocephala | reverse complement strand
TTACTCTGAGCCAAGATGGTGGTCTGCATACGTCGCTCGTTATCAAGCGACATTTTCAGGGCCGCCTTGTCCTCCTCCAAGCCGGAGATGATCGCCGCCTGCTTGCGCAGCTGCTCATGAAGCGAAGTATTCACGGTCGCGCTCCCTTCCAAGTCATCGATGGTCGTCGGCTGCTGTTGCCGGTGCGTTGCGGTGTTCGGCCTGTTCAGATGCTGCGAGTGGGACGCGTCCTGGTGACTCCGCAGCTGGTCGTCCCGGGACACGGTCAGTGTGGATATCTCTGAGGGTGAACACGAAAGTAGACGTGCCTTCTTCCGTGCCTCCTTTGACGCTTCGTTCTCCTCGTCCAATCGACGCTTCCTCGCGCTACTCTCGGACAAAACCTTGTAATCCCCATTCTGTATCTGCAGCGTATGCGCAACTATGATCTTCGTAACAGCAGCCACGTCCTCGTTCTCGGGGAAGAGCTTTCTAGCACGCGTCTTGGCCCGTATGGTATTAACGCTCCCCAGTGTGTACCACCAAATTACTCCTTCGCTCACCCAGAGTATCCGTTCTGGGATGAATGGGTGTTGGAGCAGTCCAGTTTCCCCTGGCTTAAACCAGCGATTGTCAGATTCGGGGCACACGGCACTCCAGCGTGTCCATGCGCCGTCCTCGAACAAGCCATCACTCGGAAGGTACGCGTATAGCGCGTTTGCAGCAGGCGCGACGTACACATCACCTAAGGAACCAATGTCCGCCGGCGGCGGGTCTGGGCCGGAGAAGCAGAAAAAGGGGAATCTGAACTTGCCGAAGCTGGTCGTAGCGCAAGAAAATGGATAGTTTTCGGGGACTTTTTCGACGAGAAAGTATGAGGCGGCGCATGTTATCCCTATCCTTTCTGGCGGAGGAAGGTAGGGTCGGAATTCTAATTCTGAGGAGCCCTGAATCGAGTTATTCTGCACCTGATTAGTTCAAGAGGCGTGTGCAGAAAGTCTTAGACACACCATGTCCACAATCGGACGTGCGCTGACTCTCGGACGGCCTGTATATATGGGACGAGGCTTTTTGTTCTTTTTGTTCTTGGAGCCCTTGGGTCTGCCGCGCCCACGCGGCGTCTCCATCGAGTTACTTGAGAGTTTGAGCTTGAGCTGGTGCTGGTGCTGGTTGTCCAGCTGTCTACGGCCGGCCCGGGGAACGATTCCATACTTAACTGCGATATCTTTCATGACAGCGTGGCGCAATCGTGTACACCATATTGGCCTTGGCTCTGGCAGGTATTTGCGACGCATGAATATCAGACTCCGAAGTGGCTAAATTTTTTTTTTTGGCCGGATGAAGGCGCAGTAAAGTTGCCGAAGTAAGTACCAAAATACGCTATTTTTCTTGATTCCCGACCTCACTAAGATTGTTAACCCCAGGCGGACCGACCCACCCCTCTCGCTCCTCTATGCGAGGAATGTCATTCATCATCCCCCCTCCGCGTCACTGCGCCCATGAGCGGCCTACCCGCGCAGCGCAAGACACGCCACACCTACACGAGTCGACTGCGACTCTCCAAGCACACCTGCACCGCGCGCACGATCGCAGCCCCTCAACGGATGTATGCCAAGCGCTGCACCCGCTTCGCACCGCACTACTGCACTGCTCCATCTTCACAATCGAAGCGGTCCTCGACGTAGCATGGAAAGCAATCCACAATACAGCGCCCGGGCATGATCCTGCTCTCGACACCACACCACAAGGATAAGAACCCCGTCTTGTACCGTGACCGAAGCGTCCAGCTCTGTAGCAGGACCTCAGGCGGGCCGACTCCCATCTCTGGAGATGGCTCCGCGTTACTGCCTTCGCGCGGCCTTCATACACCCACCGGTCAAGCGCGCGGCGCGCCATCCACATGAGCCGACCGCGACACTGCGCGCGAGTCTCCACCCGCTGGTGCATCGCTAGAGGCGACATGCGCATCCCGACATCACACCTGCACCGCACCGCGCGCACGATTACACCTCCGCGAGCCCAATGGACGTAGGCCGGCGCTGCACCCGCTCCGCCCCGCACCGCGCGATGCTCCCGATCTGCATTTGTACACGATGAAGTGCGATGACAGCATTCCGCCGTCCCCTTCACTTAGCTCCGCTCAGCACGGCTCTATCAACGAGGCAGGAGTGCAAGGGACCC
The DNA here is from genome assembly GCA_029378395.1 of Mycena leptocephala. Classification (NCBI taxonomy): domain Eukaryota; kingdom Fungi; phylum Basidiomycota; class Agaricomycetes; order Agaricales; family Mycenaceae; genus Mycena; species Mycena leptocephala. Next base: position 112,048 of record JARJLF010000959.1, on the reverse strand, counting down.
TTCCCCATCCACGCGTCCCCGCAACGCATCCTGCTTAGAGCTTCCACGCCCTGCCCCGCTCACGTACACGACACGACATCCAGCACTTGCTCCTCCCAGCAGCCGGAATGAGTCTCGCCGTCTGCGTCCAGCTACAGCTGGCGTCTCTCCTGGCTGCGATGCAGGCTGTCCTCGCAACCCCATCGCCCGCATGGTCCTGCCATGCGTACGATCGCGACCCCGCGTGTCGTGCATTCACGCCTCTTCTGCAGCTCACCGCTGCCGCGCATCGTCTTTATCCTCGATCCCCCTGCTTGTCGCTCCTCCTACCCTCCACCGAAAGACCTCCCCGAGTCGGGGAAAGGGAAGGAGATCAAGCATACAAGATGGACGCACCTTAGCTACATAGACGCGGAGTCTCCTGACGTCCTCGACGCGACAACCGGCTACGGACCTGCTCGCAAGGGAGTCAGTCAGCGTGCGCTTGCGTACATAATGAGAAGGAAAAGATGAGGCCCGTCAAAGGAGAAAAAATGAGAGTCGAAGGCCCAAGCGGAAGGGAGGACAGGCTCTGAGAGCAGCGGAGTGTGCGCCGTAGAGGGGAGGTGGCTCTAGCATACACGCGCAAGCTGCGGGCTCCCCAGCAAGGTAAGAGGATAACCACCGCCGCGCTCCCTCCCCCATCCCCTCTCGCCGTCAGTGAGACCAGCGAGGGCAAGGGTAGGCTCGAGGTCCTGATATCGATGTAGCGCAGGTGAAAGAGGACGACCCACGTGCAGCTCGATCCTGCTCCTCATTGTACGACTCCCAGACTCGGAAGAGGAAGGACAGGCATCCGTCCGAGGAAGCTCTGCCGAGCGCGCAAGACGGCCCAATCCAGCACGAACGGGACCACAGATCAGGGCACGTCAAGAACAGTAGGCCTCCACCCGCTACCCGCCCTCTCTCACTGTCTCCCTCTCGCGCAAAACTCGCGGAGCCCGTACCGCCTAAGGGCCGACGACACCACGACGAGCAGGAAAGCTAGCCCGCCGCAAGCACGGATGCACAATCCGGCTCCCTCTCATGTCTCCCACTCTCCGTTCCATCTCTGTCTTGTCTCCGCTCCGTCTCCCAATTCCCTGAGCCGACGTACAAATGAAATAAACGCACCTTCCGAGGTATTGTTCAGGTGTGCGGGCATACGCGCGAGAGAGCTGGGGCCTGCGAGCGACGAGTGAGTACTTGGGTCAGGATGAAAGACATGAGACAACGAGAGAAAAATAATGCGAGAGAAGGCGCGGGGAAGAATAGCAGAGAAATAGGGAGTGAAACAGCCTGGGAAACCTCTCCTGCACAAGCTCGTCCTCCCCATCTCTCATAATACAAAAAAAAACTAACACATACCTAATCCACTGTTGCAGATATCGCTCTCCATAGGCATCAAGGTCGTCTTATTCACAGGCACGCTCTGTTCTTGTCGTGCCTGCTCTAACTCCATACCCATTCACCCTAACATCTTCCGAGGGGAACAGTGGGCGACGACGACGCCCTCCTCCTCCGACATCTTCCTAGAATCGCTTCTTCTAAAGTCTATGAAGGGTCGCCGGCGAGTTGTCGTCCAAGCTGCATTGGATCATGGTGGTTTAAAGAAAAAGGCAAGTAGCCGATCACGATGCCGTCACGGCCATCACGGCCATCTGTTTACTTTTTCCAGGGTATATTTCTTGCCGCAAGCACGTCTTTTATCTCTCGAGTTTGCTTTCTCGCGATCGAGCTCGGAGCTATGAGCTGGTCTCTCTTTCAGGCTGTTTTTGCTTTCAATAAGTCAATTAATTGCCTAACCCTGCCGCAATTTGGCGGAATTTGGGTGGAACAGTGTTGGCCCTTAAGGCCTTAACAGCAGTTTTGAAACTCCCTAAGGGTTACTAAGGCCTAAGGCTTAGGATAAGGCATCCGTTTAAGGCCTTAGGTCAGTTTTTCCCACGCTACCCATCTGTCGAAATTTCGCGTTCTGGATGCCGTGTGGGCAAGATATAGCGCACTAAGGGCCCCACTGGTTCACCGCTCTTCGGTGGTGGTTGAAATGCTGCTTAATACAGCCTGTACAGTGGGCTTTGCAGTGTTGTTTCAGTGGATGTTATCCTGGATCTCTGGTTGAACCCCGGTGAGAATATTTCAGCCTGAGGGGTTCGAAGTCCAGTCAGTGGAAGCCACGGGCAGAAGCGGAGAGAAAAATCTGCAAGGACTCGCCGCCAACTTGCTGCAGTACGGGAAAAAGTCGGCCTGGGCCCTAAGGCCTCTAAGGTCTGGAAGAAATTTCTCTGGAGCTCTAAGGCTTACTCTAAGGCCTTCCTAAGCCTTAAGCCGGTTAAGGCCTTAGGCCTTAGGGCCGACACTGGGGTGGAATGTAGTATCTGTCACATTGGCAGTACAACAATGCGCAGGTACGAGCACTTTTTGTTGTAGTGTCTGTTTATAAGAGACTACACATTGGCCACTATCTGAGTCTTCAATGCACACAGCATCGTCACACCCAATCCAAATCCCGGGCAGGATGGAGGGACACCCGGTCGCACATGGTGTACATCTGTCCAGCTTACAGGCTTTCCTAGATAGCTATGAAGACCCAATTTTTGTTCTTCTGTAATTTCCTCCTGTTTCCTGTCTTTTTCACACTCCCTCAGAAATAACTGGATTACGAGCCTCACGGGTCCAACTTCAAATGATCTCTCATTAAAGTTATATTATATATCGATTATGTATGCTCTGCAATAAGGCAGAAGGCCGGTCGGGAAGTTCTGAATTCCATTCTTATAAATTCAACCACGGCCCGCAGACACTCAACCACGCAGTCACAACAGTGCGGACCACCGTGGCTTCATATTTAATTGTGAGATGCCCCTGTTGAATCTGTACGTATCAATGTTCTACTGCCTCATTGAGTTTGTCATGAGTTCCCACGGTTTAAAAATATGTTTTGCCCGCAATCAATGATAGCGCACTTAAATATATTATCAGTGACTGGGTACTGGGCCACCTTAGCGGTTTTGCCCTCGTGCGCATGGATAAAATGGGGTGGATACAAATATATGGGCTCTGTAAGGTAGGTAAGGATCCTATGAGTGAGTGGATATATTTTCCATGAATTTACACGACGGCTTCCGGGCTTACCAAAATTTTCTTCTGGCGCTTTCCCAAAATGGCAAAAAACGTGGTAGTGGGCCGGTCTCTTAAATCACTGGTTTGGACTCGTCCTGGCCACCCCAGTGTATCTCAGATTAACAAAGTGATATGGCCCCACCACTATATAGACGCAAAATGTGAATGCAAGGTATTTCAGCACTGTAAGCATTTGCCTTGAAGCCAATGCTGAAGAGTGAAATCGCAGTGTGGATTGAATGGGGCGCTCTACGAAGCACAGATGGAATTTGTGCTGGAAAAGAGGGCACATATGGCTACATGCGATGCATTGGAATATACTAATCAGCATAATACAGCTTCTACATACCAATAACCCTCCAAAAAAGCTCGTCTATGCGCGCTAATGAAATTCGTGGGTTTTGGCATGTACCCCGCCGTGACCAGGAAGTCGAGCCAGTGAAGACTCATCGCTGGGGTAGGGGACAATAATGTGTATTTTAAATGCATTGACAAAGTTCTAGGGTTTTAGTTTCCATGGCTGGGCCACTATAGCGGTTGCCGCAGTGGACTACTGGAGATCAGATAGAGCTCTTTCGCGTGGTTCCAGGAGACAAGACGGAGCGGTGTTGATGCATACGATAGGCATATGTCATTCCTAAAAGCAGGCGATGAGAACGAGCCCCAGACTTTGTGGATCGGTGAAGAATTGGTGGAGAAATGCGCAGGAGAAAGCGCGAAGGTGTGCTCGGAGATAAGAAATGATGTTCACACGCCCGCTGCCGCCATCATAATCACGCACTGCTTCTGATCGCCGCCATCATTTGCCTCCAAATTTGACGTACGGAGTCCTCATAGGTCGCATACCGTGCCATAGGTCTCAAATTCCGACTTGATGTATTGCACCGCCTGGTATTACGCAAATGGCCCACTACCTAGACTGGCCCACTAGGCAGTCGCTGATAATACTGCCCAAAGAGGCGGGATAACTCAGTATGCAATCTAATTACAATATTTTCACATAAACAGGAAGTTTGACCAATATTGTCCTTGCGATAAAGGATAATACAAAACCATCATTCATGCCCATCATTCATGCGGATCATCTCATACACATTCTACGTCTTTCCCCTCAATCAACGGTGGCTCAATATCGGGCATTTCACGAGGTTGGCACGGCTGCACTACTGCCGAGCGGGAGGAAGCATGGTGGGTGGAACTTGGCAGATATGTTCCTTGTAATATGCATTGTTTAAGCCAAAGTACACCAGTGTGAACATAGGTATTATGTTCTGGAGGATAGTTAAGCTATGTCAAACGAGAAGTGCGTGGACTGACGATCATCTGCTGCGCAATACTAAGCCCGATAACGAATATTTCCTCATCATATCACGAGACAGTCACTGCGTTCCGACCCTCTCTAGACTCAGCTGTGGCTAGACAACCTACACAAAGCTACACAGAGGCTAGACAGATGTCTCTGTTTAGGTCACTAGACATGGTCAGTCTAGCTGTGTTCGGGTCAGTTTAGGTCTATCTGGGTCAGTGTGGGTCAGGCAGCCTGATTTTTAGTGAAATGGAACTTTGTAATGAAATGTCAATGGTCAGGCACCCGCAAAGACCTAGACTGAGCCCCACTTATCTAGACAGACCTGTGTTTGGGACCCACACAGAAGCTAGCCAGAGGCTAGACAGAGGCTAGACAGAGGCTAGACAAAGCCAGACAAAATCCCTGTCTAGTGGGCTAAAAAGGGCCTGTCTAGGGGCTACGCTCACCTAGAAATAGTGAAGCCAGATGAAGACAGATGAAGACAGACCTGCACAAAGGTGAGTCTAGAGAGGGTCGGAACGCAGTGAGTAATGACCAGGAATATTGCCGTAATGCAATATATTGCGCCAGACTCGAGTCTGGAAATACGTGTCGGGGGATACTAGACCGTACAATATAAGATCTCATACATGATTCCAATGGCCATGTTGTAACGACTACGGAGTGTGCGGTCAAGACCAACATGCGATGCTGCACGCTGGATCCATAATATCCGCCCAGCTGAACGAGTCTTTCAGCATTGAATGTTGACAACTGAGTGTACTGACTTGCCAGTGAGAAAGATGAGAACTAGATTTGTTGCAGCAGCCAGGCTGAGTGTGATCTGTACATCGCTAATGCTGAGTGGTGCGGACCCCACGATCCCCGCAGCTACCCAAAAAACCGGCCAGTGCTATCCAGTGGTGGTTTAAAATTGGGAAAGAAACTCATCGAAGGTAGATAGCATGAGCAGCACAGGCACGATGACTATCTTCCTGCGGAATCCCCATATCACATAGCAGGGATACAACTAAGGCCCGTATCAATACACATTCACACAACAAATGATTCAGAAAACTCAACGAAAAGAGAATCTGTTACGAAACTGGGGTTGGACTGAGTCCCAATTCCAAACGTAGATGGGATTCACCCACTTGTTTATGAAGACTATGGACTTCCTTGTCACGCTGGCCACGAACTCTGAAAATCTGGATAATGACTCGTGCTCATTCAAAACTTGTGTCTGAACGGACTGGGCGATAGTGACTGCCATCTGCACCGTTCCCAAAACAGCCATAATACAACTGATGACCATCAGAAGTTTTATGCCAGGGGATTTTCGGCGACGGAAGAGGTGGATGGTGAGCAAAAAGAGGGAGATGTAAATGCCTCTGACCTGGTCAATTGCGAGCCACGGTCGAGGCTGGACACGACTCACCGTAGAGCAAGAGAGAAACCTAGCCGCTTATCAGAATCGACAACCTTCAAATTTATGGTAATCACCCCCATTCCCAACAAAAGTTGGATCATGTAATCCCAGCCACCGTTGAATCGCTGAGAGTCTACAGTTCATTGCATCGTAGTTCTTGGGCGAGGCGAGAGGTGTGACGACGCCAGACAGCTGCCAGTGCTTCAAAAGTACCCAAAGATGTGATGCATCACAACTCGTAGCTACAGATCCCAGGAATCCCGTTTACAACTTCTGGGAAGATAAAAATAAAAGTCGGTGACGAGATCCGAGCAAAGCAGCACTGTGGAAATAGTGAGCCCTCCTTTGGTCAACACAGTGGCCAGGTTCTTGTATGTTGGTGCACGGGTTTCGTCCCAAAATAATAATATAATTACCTATAAGCTGAGTCTGGATAATTTTTGCATACCTCCTTATCATTAGTTCATTCAAACCGAGCCGCAAAATGATCTCCAAGTTCTACCGCCCGTTGATAGATGTGCCGAAGCAGATCGATGGATGTTGCTAAAAATTCGGTCACCAACCGCTGCTCCGGGATGGAGAGTTCAAACAAGGATTCTGCTCGGAGAAAAACCAAACAAGGAAAAATGGATGATATAAATCCTGCCCGGAGCCAACACCAGATTTGCTCAAGAAATTCGCAGAATCAATCTCAATCGAGGCCAGTGTGAGATAGTCAACCGCGTACCTGCCCCACAAGGTCAAAAATTCCCTAATTTTCAGTTCACCTGAACAAGCCGAAATAGGTTTGCGAAGAGCTTCGGTTAACTGGCATCGACCTTAAGGTTCATCGGGGGGAATGGAGAAGACAGAAACCGCCGCACAGAGTCGAAACGCAAGCGAAGGCGAGTCAGAGCCCCACCAGGCGGGCTATGAAGGAAAGCTCTGCGAACCATTGCCCGTAATTTGCAGGACAGATGTTACATTTACACAAGACATGCCGCCGCTTCGCTCTGGCCCCAATGCCGGGTCGTAACTTACGGATGATATGAAATAGATATTATTCAAGGCGCGAACTAAGTAGAATATGATGATATAGAGAAATGAGTTCCTGTAGGGTGCCCTGCCTTGCTTGAGGTCGGATTTTGGAGATGTCAGAGTCGGGAAGTCCGTGGCACTGCGATGCAACTGCGATGGTGCAAATGAAACAACTTGACATTGACAGGTCCATTCAGGGCCGGTGAATTAACGGTACATTATGTTTGCACAATGTTGTGACGCGGGGATATCAGGTACGGTCGGAGCGCAGGACTCAAAAATCTTGTCATTTGAACCAGGTTGATACAGCGAATGAGACAATTGAGGCAATTGCTGGAATTTCTGCTCCAGTGGACAGGCAGGAAAGGTCGACCGATTACGATGACCTCAGTCCGAGCAGCAGATCCACAGAAACAGGGAAACAGTTCCAGAGGATATTTGAAGGGAGAGCAGTGAGCGAATACCCATTGGAATACCCATTGGAAAGGCAGGAGATCGGCCCTATTTATGTGTGTAGAATTTTCGGGGGCGTACGTGGCCGCAGGCACATTAATAAGTCGAAAAATTGCACCGCAGTGCATATCGACTGCGATAAACTGTGAATGGTTGCGGATCGCAGTACGGATGGATCAGCTGGTTGATTTTGGCTCCGTGTCGACGATGTCCGCACAGACCACAGTGATAGAAAGAGACAGTCGAAGAGCTCTGCCAGCGCAAATGGAGAAATAAAATCTGCGATGCTGTCCGATGCCAGTTTGCGGCGACGTTTGCACAGTGCGTAGTTGCATTAATGGTGATGGTTTTGAATGCAAATGGAGATGGAAAACATTAATTTCAAGGGCGAGAAGAAAGTAAGAAAGATGGAGATAAATCCTCTTGGGGCAATTGCACTGCCGACGAGGCATTTGCTTAAAGAACGGTTAATAAGGCGCGCGCTTCGCAGGTTTCCAGATATGGAACTTTCAGGAGACAAGTCAAGCGGCACTCTGCTCGGAGGCAAGACTCATTGGATGATAAACCAAGAAATGCATTGAAAAGCTGGTAGGAAAGGAGCAAGGTCCGAGAAGCTCAGCCCGAAGACGAGTACCTAGCTCGGGGTCGCGTACGCAGCGCGATATTATTCCCCCACCCTACGAAATTGTCAGTGCTCCCACCCATGGCATCGATTCGGCTCTCGAAGAAACTGCCTCCGACCAGCACCAACAGCGAAAGGGCAGCACTTCCACACATGCACCGCTTGCATAATGTATGGGACTCCCCGCCCCACGCGTGGACGGTGGACGCTCCGTGTCGACATCATACGCAAGGCATCAAGCATGAACGGAAGGGCCACCGAGACGCACCCGCAGTGTTCCCATCAACGCCGGTAGAGACGCGCCCTAATTTCGCATTCGCACCTGCAAGGTGGGCCGTAGACCTCCTTGTGGGAGCAACGTGCATTCCCTCCACCCGGAGCCCGCACGGGCACGAGAGCAAGCGCAACGCGAGCGACCCGGTATGCAAGCAGGATGGCGATGCATGCATGCGGTGCACGTCATTCGCCCCATCTCATAATCCACGCTTGTTGCCTCCAGCTCCGCCGACCGCCACCACCAAGTCCGCCCTCTGTGTTCGTCCATCCCGCGCACCCGTCCCATTCCTCCTCGCCAAAACTTAAAAGAACAAGGACGGAACGCGTCGCACCTCTCACTCTCAAGTCCCCATCGCCTTCACGAGCTCCCCCGTATGATTTGTACCTACAGATGGAGGTCAGCGCCGGGCATTGGGGGATGGATGGAGAGAAAGAAAATGGGAGGAGCCAAATAAGGACAAGGAAAGAAGGGCGTGGAGAGAGGAGGTCAAGACAATAGTAGCCTCAGCGGGGCACGTCCCTTTCATTGGCAGTGGCAACTTCGACGGTGCCCGGGTCGTCCCCGCACGCCGGACACGTCACCATGCTTGCCCCATCCACATTTGTAGCCCCACCAGCCAAAATCGTACAAATTGTAGCTCGCGACCGCGCCGGTGGAGGTACTGAAACTGTCCCCGCCGTCGGTGTACGCCCGTTTCGTGGTGTACTCGCTCAAGTCGTCTTCGTGGGAGGAGTCGTGTGCGGAGGAAGAGGCCGAGAAGTCGTCCCCGTCAAGCGCGGTGTTATACGAGGTGTCGGAGTCGGGGGTGCTGGGTTGGCCGTTGTTGTTGTTGGTGTTGTTGTAGTTGCTGAAAGAGACGGTATTAGCGGGCAGTCCCACCAGAGTGGGCGTCGGCGTCGGAGGTCGCTTCCCACTTCCCGCTGTCGCTGCTGATCCACTTCCCGCTGGTATAGAGCCATTCACACCCGCATTCTTCAAGATACGTCGTCGGCGCCCTCCTCCCACTCAAAAGCGTCTCGACCTTCCTCAATATGGCGTCGTGGAAGCTAATATAAGGAAGGCGAGGAGGCGCCCGGGGGCACTGCGAGCGTGCCCATCGTTGTCTCGTCGGTGTCAGTGTGAATTGTGGAAGGAACCGACAAGGCGTGTTACCGGGTTTGATGCCGTTAGTATAACCAAAAATACATACGATACAAAAAAATATATTTTGAATATATTCAAATATAAACGAATACGATACGGCCCAGAGCCTCCGACTGAATACGAATACAACCGGATATAAATACGATACGATATGGATATAATACAATACTGGCGACTGGGCCGTAGACGACTGTAGCATACATAGTACGCGTGTATGTTGGTACGGTACCTTATAGGGACCTTCGCAGTAATATATCCTCCTCCTCCTCCTCCTGGCCCAACCGTATTCAAATATATTTGAATACGGTCAAGCGCCTAAAGCCTGTGATCGGCGCGAGTCGGATCATTAAGTCCCACCAGGCGGACTTCGAAATCGATTCGGATGTGGCCCGAGCCGCTGCTCCGGTTCAAGATCTGTACGCTGCCGGACATTCGGTGCAATCAAAACCGGCATGATTTTGCCAAGCCTCAACACAGATCCCATGTCGTGAATAGGGGGGAAAGAATCCTATATCCACACCTCCTAACTACGATACAAGACCTGCTTTTATACGTAGAGAACAATGGAAATACAAGTACAATGAGGTCTGAGGACAATGAGGCCGAATCCTATTATGTTTCGTCAATCCTATTCCTGCTCTTCTCGCTGATACTCTGTACATTCTTCTTCTACACCTTCCTTTGGAATAAATGCCTGGGGAATGACGAGGAGATGTTTCGTGTGATATGTATTATCGTTCCAGTCTGAGTGATGCGCGATCTCCGCGGCCTCACGGATAATTTTGAGTGCAGTCCCATGATCGAACCGAGAGATCGCAGGAGTTCCTCCGTCATTCCAAGACAACCAGTCGATGATTCCATTGCTCACAAGCATTATCGAGCTGCGCTCAACCATATCACGAAAGTGTTTTGCAAAAGCGAGTTGGTCTGCCTCAAGAAACTTTTCTTCTCGAGAAATGAATGACTTCAAGGAGTCAAACGTCTTAGAGGCCAAAAGCTGGTGGTGAGAGTCCGGCTCGGAAATTGATATGCAGTGCCCCAAGAACTCAACCAAGATTGCGAAATAACCCTGCTCATATCCATCATCACTAGGTTGTGGGGGCAATGATGCATCCGGAGTTGCGCAGATATGGGCCTTGAGCATGCAGATGACCAGGGACGATTGCGGGTAGTTTAAAACGGTGCTCGCCGCCTTTACTGTTTCTTCAGTGAACATTCGTTGTGATGGTTTGATGCGACAGATGCGCCAAATGGCATGCAATAATTTTCGGATGTGAATTTCGGAATCATGAAAATGAGCCGTTTGAATTAGAGACGCTGCCCATTTTAGCTTGTCACCGTCGAACGCTCGTACTAGCTGTTCTCTTGTCTTTCGGTCGCCTATGTAGTACAGGAGAGCATCCAGGAAAACAGATTCGACAGCTGGAGGATGGTTCTGGAAAAACGAGATGATTTGCGAGACAGACAAATCCAGAGGGAGAAATGTGGCATTCTCAGCCAAAATAATTGAATTCTCATCAATCATGGCTACGAATGTTCCTTGTAACTTCGAGAGGACACCGAGGCTGTAGTCGATGCCACTTTGCTCTATGATAGAGGATGTGATTTTGAATTCATATGCTTCCCGCCGCAAGCCAGCAGAGCGCCGTGCGTATTCAGCAAAGATTTTGACCCCGTTGTCGTCAAAAGACGAGAACAATCCTCGCAACTGTTCTCCAAATGACGGAGAATCCTGTTGTTCGGCGGAAAGCGAAAGCAGACGGGAGAGCTCAGAATTAAAGTCAGGAAATGCACACATTCCCGCTTCCGAGGTCAGACTTCGCAGAACACCATGAGGCGGAATGTCTCCCGCGCGCAGTTGGACCAAAATATCCTCGACAAGGGGCCGCAGAGAGGTGAAGCAGCTCCACTGTATAAGGGTATAAGCTGAAGTTAAGAAACATCTCACATCGTCGGGCGATGTTTCCAGTTGCCCCCATAAGAGACTTGTATTAAAGCTAAGTGCCATTGGCATTGGCCTCCGAGACACAGAGAAATATGCGATCGCCCAAAGTGACTTGATGCATGAGATCTTTCGCCGAATCGCTAATTCATGGGATATTAGGCCGTTATCGCAGCTGAGCAGAAGATTCTCGATACGTGATACCAGTTGCACTTCGCGGGACTCGATCAGAGTGTGGAGTATGTGATCGTACGATCCCGAATGTCTGGGTTGTCGCGATACAAGATCCGGAAGAGCCTCGACCAGAGGCTCGAATTCTGTATCGTCGGTCAACGATTTTACGGTCCAGACCATAGCCTGTCCATCCCGTCTATCCCGTTCGGGTGATTTCTGTACTGCATTTTGTATCATTATTTCCTTCATGCTCCACATATCACTGTGTCGGCGGTGTCCGTCGCTGATGGAAAGTGCTCGTTCTTCGTCGGAAGTATGGCTTTTGTGTGGATGCAACAAAGCGCCGAGTTGTTGTAGGAGACCCCATAACATAGTTGACAGCGGTGTTCTATATGGCGAGTCGAAGCAAAGCATGGGTAGCACCGTCAGAAAAAGGTAGGCGGCTGATATTAATCCCAAGATGGCAGCGATGACGAAGCTGAGCATCTTACTGATGGGATACAGAAAGGCGACAAGGCCAGCAAAGAAGAGAATAAGGGATAGGTGAAGCAGGAAGGGGATAAATTGGACAACTGTGTGCATTCCGAATCTCTGGAGTCCAAAATACAGATAGGAGACAATCCGAGCGCGGACAACGGGCGATGGGCGCATTTCCGTGCTCTGAACGAAGTCCCTCGACCACTGCTCGACAAGGGTCGCGATCAAAGCACAGCAAAGGCTCAGCCCAAGACTGAGGAACCATAAGGTATTGCAGACAATCGAGGACTGGGTGGGTTCGAAAGTGCTCAAGGCTTCCAAATTCGCCGAAGACGTATTCTCTGGGGCTGCAAGTTGGCGAGAGATCTGCGCTAACAGTGCGATCGTGATAGCGCCTTGGTCCGGGGCGAGAGATTGGTAGCTCTCGACAAGGAATGCTGTCAAGCTTGTTGAAAAGAGACCGGCCTAGTAGATTTTCCAGTTAGCCCAGGACGAATAGCAAGCTCCGTAGGTGACAAACAAATATTATAATTCCCTTCATATCTGACTTCCAGCCATCGACGAGAGCTTTATCGTATTTCTCCGCTTCGGATATGTATACTCCCCATAGCCTAACGCCGGCCAGCTCGTCTCGATCTAATTTTTAGATCAGTATTGCCAAAATCACAACCTTAACAATAGTTACTGACCGAGTTTTTCACCAGGCGAAGATGGCATGATTAAGGGAACTGCTCTTGAACGTGGGGGGGACAGTGGTCTTGGAGCCTTGGGGGTCTGCTTAAGACGTATACGTGGTGGGAGGGGCTTTACCCACGTGTGCTCCTACAGCCTTCTTGGCCCGCCCAGCTGCAGCCTAAATTGGCTAGTCGGTGGAACGGGTGCAAAGTAGTTTGCGAGGTGTGAAGATGATATGGAATTCGCTTGGAATTGGGATATGAAAATGAGACATCATTCACTACAGCAATTAATCACGCCCGACAAGCAAGGAAGCTTGCCATCTCCGTAGCGACCGCTGGAAACTGCTTGTGGAAAACGCCCTGAAGGCATTTTGATGAGGAAATAGCCAAACAGCAGTCAGGCGAACGAGGAAAAAATCGAACAGCGGCTGAACCTAAACAGGTATAATTTCGCTGGATGGAGATGAGACTAAGGACACACATATGAACCCCCGGCTGTCACGGCCAACTTGAGCACGCAGCTTCGGCGTGTCGCGAGCAATTGATCACACCCGAAAAGCAAGGAAGCTTGCCATCTACGTAGCGACCGCTGGAAACTTCCTGCGGATAACGCCCTGAAGGCAATTTGATGAGGAAATAGCCAAACAGCAGTCGGGCGAATGAGGAAAAACCGAACAGCAGTTGAACCTAAACAGGTATAATTTCGCTGGATGGAAATGAGACTAAGGACACACAGATGAACCCCCGGCTGTCACGGCCAACTTGGGCACGCAGCTTCAGCGTGTCGCGAGCAATTGATCACACCCGAAAAGCAAGGAAGCTTGCCATCTACGTAGCGACCGCTGGAAACTTCCTGCGGATAACGCCCTGAAGGCAATTTGATGAGGAAATAGTCAAACAGCAGTCGGGTGAATGAGGAAAAACCGAACAGCAGTTGAACCTAAACAGGTATAATTTCGCTGGATGGAGATGAGACTAAGGACACACATATGAACCCCCGGTTGTCACGGCCAACTTGGGCACGCAGCTTCGGCGTGTCGCGAGTAATTGATCACACCCGAAAAGCAAGGAAGCTTGCCGTCTACGTAGCGACCGCTGGAAACTTCCTGCGGATAACGCCCTGAAGGCAATTTGATGAGGAAATAGTCAAACAACAGTCGGGCGAATGAGGAAAAACCGAACAGCAGTTGAACCTAAACAGGCATAATTTCGCTGGATGGAAATGAGACTAAGGACACGCATATGAACCCCCGGCTGTCACGGCCAACTTGAGCACGCAGCTTCAGCGTGTTGCGCGCAACGGCATGCTTTGTACCTGTCGGCGTATATATATCGAGCCTTGGAGGATTTCCTCGCACAGAACTTATCACATTCCTTTATTGCCGAGGAGGCATCCAGCGAGCTTAATCTGAGACCAAATTTCTTGGCCATCAAACAGGAACAACAGGGTTCAGCTTCCAACCGTCATGGCGGGTAAAAAGAGAGCTGGCAGCTCCAAAGGAAAGAGAAGCGTAGGCAGAGAGGGCGACTCAGGAGCATACGGCGGAACAAGACAACAAGAGGGCGACTCAGGAGCATACGGCGGAAATAAACGGCGAGAGGGCGGCGAAGGACGATCTGGCTCAAGTGGAAGAAGCACAAGCAGCAAGAGACGAAAGGGCCAGTGAGGTAAGCAGACTACTATAAGCGTGGTCGGTTTACCCACTACTTCGTTCCAGATAGAGCCAAAATTGCCTCCATTTCCAGGAATGTTCATGCAGGAAACTACCTGTACCTGATCTATGCCCTATTCTGTCAATATCACACGGAAATATCTTTCCAAAGCACTCACCAGACTTCTATGTACAAACCCCCTATCCGTTGTCATTTTCCTTGCCTTATATTGGACTCGTTTCTGCACATTCTCCAGTCTTGTATTCCCCATTGTGCTCGTGTTGTCCCTGCGCCCGAATACTATTCCCGCGATTCACCTTTAGCGTGTGACCTGAGCTTCAACAGAAACATTTCGAAGAGTCGTACTATATTTTTGTTGGAAATTGGTTTGCTTACCTTAGCAAGCCGAATGTGGTTTCTTACTTACATGACTCAATCCGTAGTTCCGCAGTTTAGTGTTGGTTCACTTGTTTTACGAAAGTTCGTGGTTTTGATGGGATCCCGCGACAGTTCGTGGGCTTGATACAATTTGGGATACTGTAGTATTTCGTTCAAATCGACAGTCACGCGTCACGCACCCCCCTATCGATATCGAAATTTGGCAAGGGTCACGCATCACGCGGCCGTTTGTCGAACCTCCCGAGCGTCACACAGGGCTCAAAATTGCCTGTAAGACCCAAAAAAGCCAAAATTTTTGTTTCAGCGTCGAAAATTTCGCTGGTGTCACGCCAAATTTTGGCTGCTGTCGAAATGTCGAATTGGTTTTTTGGGTCACACGTCACACCCAGTGTCGATTTGAACGAAATACTACAGTAGTCCGTGGGTTGAGTTTTTTCGGTTCAGGACCTCCGTCACGTCACGCTCGTCTCTTTCTCTCGTACCACCACCACCGCCGTCTCATCCATGCCCCACAGTATCTATTCCCGTCGAACTTGCAGTTGGACGCGCCGAACACACAACTTAATGCCATAGAATTATTGGATTGTTGCCCAGGGGCCGGAACTCGAGGTAAGGTTGTTTTTTCCTCAAGTCTTGCCTTACTGTTCTTTTTCCCACCTCCGAATCTCACCAATCAGAGTAATGGTTAGAGCACCTGAATTAATGTTGGGGAGTGATTTCTAGTAGGATTCCAGATACAACACCCCCCAGTGTTGTAAATTCAACCATAGTTTACCCAGATGATGTCCGTTTGATAAGATTGATTTTTCATGGATTCCTGAATATGGGTAGCATAGTTGCTACGTGTCCTGACGCGTTTCACTGCGTCTCCATGGACAATGCGTGTTCGACACGTCTGTGACACGCGTCCTACATGTTCTGCACATACGTGGCCTTGGCGGGCTGACACGTCGCTTTCGTGCTGATCTTCAACAACCCATCCTAACCCTTCTCTGTTCCAGTTGACCTCTGGAGATCCATCCATTCTTTCTGCCATCATTCACATCATGTTCCGACCCAATCTAAATGTTTTTTTTTTCTAGCTAGGGCGACCCAGAATATATCCGAATATATTCAAAATATATTCATATTCAGTCACAAAAATATGAATACGATACGGCCTCCAGTAGGTGAATACAATATGGATATGAATACAATACGGCAAATGGCGTTAGACTCGTGACCAGTCTGCGCTACAGCAAATCTGAGTGCGAGCACTATGCCGTAGACACAAACACCAACATACTGCAGAGGGTTGATTGATGGTGCCTGACAGATGCCTCTTGTGCTCCCCCTCCTTTTTCCTGACGGCACATCTGAGTATTTTATTACATGCTATTTCTTATTTTTCGCCATTTAATTATTTCTGCTTATTCCGAGTCTTATTAATGTTATTAATGTTCCTAACGCAGGGGTTCCCTAGTCTCTCTTGACAGACGCTCTCTATCAGTACTTCCTCGTACCTCGGTTGATATAGAGTCTGTTGGTTACCACGCTGATTACCCGGTATCCTGCGTTATTATGTAATCATCCCAAATCGGGGGACTCACGTGAACAGCCCTTGACGCGACTTGGACGCGTCGTGGGCTCTCTTGGGGGCTGGGAACAAATTTTAAGCTCTGAACCTTGACTTTACCATTGAAAACAAATTTCTGGGCCTTTATGCGCCGCTGGAAGCCAAAGATGGCTTCATAAGAATATAATCCTCTGATTTTTCATGCTGCTGTGCCGGAATCATCTATTTCACATATGAATAGGATCCAATGGTGTCTGATGTCCCTAATAACACTCTAATGTGCTTTTTCAAGTAGTCTGGCAAGCAAATTCTGCAGAGGGCTGAGAAACGCGTCGAGACGCGTTTCGCTAATGGTTTGTTTGCGCATGCATCCGTGATGGTTACATAATAACGCAGGCTACCGGGTAATCAGCGCGGTAACTAACAGACTAGGGGTTCCCCCGCGGACCCCCCTTGACACTTACCGCTGGGCTCACTGCGTGGTGCTTCCGCTCGTCACGGGGGCCCACTGCGTGGTGCCGACGGACAACCGACGGACGGGGTCTAAAGTAAGTGATGCCCGAGTCCCATTCTCGGGGACCAGTCCCATCATCAATGGGTCTAAGCGAGCTAAGCGAGGTTAGCCGACGAGTGGACTAGCCCTCTTCTCGTCGATACTAGTACTCGGTCACCTCGAGGCTCGTGGATCGGGCCAGTGATTGCCCAAGGCCCAAGGAGGCCCCCGGTCACTACCTACTAACTCCGTCCGCCCAAAGTCGAAGATTTTGGTTGATTTACTCTATGCTTTGGAGGCTTGTTTTACTCTATGATGGACGGAATTTTTTTCCCACGCTAGTTTTTCCGCTTTTTTTCCCCGTGGACGCTCCCGCAGGCTTCCCCGCCCCATTAGCCTTCGCTGCCTTCATTATCCCGCGCGCCGCGCGCCTTTTCATTCAATGGTTGGGTCAAAAATCTTCTCTAAGGGACCTTCTCTTTCAAAAAAAATTTCTCGGGCGCAGCCCGATTTACTCTATCGCAGACCGAGAGCCCCGGCTCAGGCCGTGTTTTACTCTATATTCCGGACCCAAAAACACCAAATTTTGGCCTTGATTTACTCTATTCCGGACGGAGTTCATAGGTAGTGACCGGGGGCCTGCCCAAGCCCTTAAAACTCCAAGGTCTTGGTGATTTTCGGCCGGAAGTTCCGCCCTTGGCCAAGCCTTAGAGCATCACGTATATATCATTATGTCATTTTATTTTTCCCATCTTTTCTGCTCCGTCGACGCGCGCTATTGTTCGGTGGGGCAGAGAAACCACGCGCACGCAAGCCATCTGCATGGGTCATGGAAGAGGAAGAGATCTTGATGCAGGCACTGGAAGACGAAGAGCAGGATGCGCGTCCTGACGACGGCACCATTGAGATTGACTCGGATGAGGAGTATCAGTAGATTTAAAGCTTAAATTTATTGTTTTAGATACCGCCTGGATGCGTGGGAAAAATCAGCCAAGGCCTTGGAGGCGCCCTTGGCCAAGGCCCTACCCTTAACCAAGGCCTTGGAGATCCTGAGACCTCCACCCAAGGCCTTATGGGCGGTCACTGGATTGGGCTCTGCACTAGGCTATCTCCCCCTCTGCCACCTTCAATTTGGGGTTCGTAACCCTTTAGGCTTTCTCGTCAACACAAATTTCAGTCGCCCGTGCACTGCGTGCCAATCAGTGCCAATCTTATGTGTGGTCCGCTTCCTGGCTTCCCCACTCGAAGTATCAAATCCCCAGGCACAGTGAAATATAGCATTGGAATAACACCTCACTCGATTAAAAGTCGGAATCTGCGGTCGAAACGTCACCCGCCTGGTCTCATGTCTAAGGCTATCGCAAATCATCCATATCTTCGGCGCGGCATCGCAGGACCACGTCTTGAAGCTTGAAGCCTTGTACCCGGCATCCGAGTCGACGCAATCTCGAGAGTCCGCATGGTCCCGTCTCCCGCCTTAATACCATTGAAGGCTATCGGATCCAATTTCTTACTCAGAAGTCCAATACAAGTACATTAATTTTTTCAACTTCATTTTTGGTTTATTGTCCCGAATAAACAGTTAGCCTTGTTCTGTAAACATTGGAGATTTAATCTTAGACGGTGTATGTCCTCTGGCGGATGAGGATGGAGTTCGCCGTGCCAACAATTATCGCACGATTCAATAATCTGTCTCAGGTGCGACTGCCAAAATGGTGCACATATAACGAGCTCAGGGGAAAGCTTGGAACCGGTATTATGCACGCAATTTATTTCCTATATTCGAGCTTTCTGAACATAAACCTGCAACATCAAATGAACTTCATCAAGTAAGACCAGCGGAAGGCAATGGGAACTGTAGAATGTTGCTTGAATGTAATGTTCAAAGTTTTCCCAATATTCTCTATCACCGGTAGTCTGCAAGTCTCCGTCACCTATGAGGATTTCACCAAACCGGCTTCAACTACACCAAGAATCGAGGACATATACTCGGTAACACAACCACTACAAACTATACCCATTCACTGCATTTTCCCACACCCCCCTGGGGTTTAATATGCAGTACCTGACCAGGTTGGATTGGCTGCTGCACTGCGGCAGAACGGAAGGCAGCATGTTTCGATGGAATTTGGTGGGTCACTACTGGGCGATCGTCAGCCGGATTCGCCAGACCAACATACACCAATGTGAAAGTTGGTATTATGTTCTGGGAGACGAGTAAGAAATAGAAATATGATCATCCATGGGAGAATAGGTTGGACTGACGAGCAGTTGTTGTCCAACACCGAACACAATGGTACAGAGCTGCAAATCACCCAGCGAGAGATAAATAACCAGGATTAATCCCGCAATGCAATAGATTGCGCCAGACTCGAGTCTGGAAACCTGTCAGCGGGTAGACAAAGCAATATGGGATCATACATGACTCCAATCGCCGTGTTGTAACGGCTGCCAAGTGTGCGATCAAGACCAACATGCGATGCTGCACGCTGGATCCACATTATCCGACCAGCTGAGCGAGGCTTTCAGCCATTGAAGTCCTATAATTGAAAAAATTAACTTGCCGGTGAGAGTTGTGAGAACAGCATTTGTTGCAACGCCCAAGACAAACATGATTCGTACATCGCTAACTCCTGTGGACGTAGACCATAGGACCCACAAAACTAGATAGGAACAGGCCAGTTCTATCCACGCAGGTCTAGCAAATTGGGAAAGCAACTCACTGAAAGTGGAGAGCATTAACAGCACAGGCATGATGACTATCTTCCTTTGAAATCCCCATATCACGTAGCAGCGATACACCTAAAGTCCATATCAGCCCGGATATATACTACGGCGTAGAGAAAACTCAACGAAAAATGAATCTGTTGCGATACTGATGGGTTGAGTCCCCGCGTCGACCCATGGAAATGGGGTTCACCTACTTGTTCATCGCATATAGGACATTCTGTGCCATAGCCAACATTTGGAAGGTCAACTTGGGGTCGCGTTGATTCAAGACCTGCCCGTGAACAACTTGTTGGACCAAGCGACCTTCCACAATGGCCGCGGCGATAGTGACCGCCATCTGTGTAGTTCCCAAAACAGCCATAACACAACTCATGACTATGAGAAATTTTATTGCAGGTGTTTTCTTGCGTCGAGACAGGGTGTAGATAGCGAGCAGGAAGAGGCTGATGAAGATGCCTGGAGCCCGTTTCAATGCGCACCATACGCGAAGTAGAACATGACGAACCGTAAAGGAGGAACGACGCCTAGCTACCGATTATTAGTTGTAATCCTCATATTTTTATTACGAACTCCCATTGCCCAGAATGACCCAATCATGCGATTCCAGTCCGAATCGAATCGTTCAGAGTGTACGGGAGATTGCATCGCAGTCATTGCGGTGGGGGGAAGCGGTGAATGCTCTGAAGGCGTCCAAAGATGAATATGAGCAGTTGAGATCACCAGCTAGGATGTCCTTGTTGCTTGAACCGAATGGGAGGTGAAATCAACGGGGAGTGAAAGCGCGACAGACCGCATCGACCGTATTTATGGATATGGGAACAGAGAGTTCCCGCCCCAATCTCCTCCTGCCACGCCAGGCTGGTGTGAGGAAAATATAATATAAATCGTCCGACATACCACTATCCACATCCAATCAGCTATATGTATCACTCATTGAATATGTAGATCACTTTACTGATTGAAACGAGGGCGATTATCAATAGTTAGTGTATAGCGACCAACAAATGCCTTACCCTTCGAATATGAGGATGTTTTGCGACGAATGGCGAAAAGATTGTCATAGGAGCGGTGGGTCGAGGTAGAACAACCATATTCTGTTCGGAGAAGTAGAAGTTTGGTGCCAGATAGGAACGGTTAGTCACCGTGGTTACAACCCAGGGCCCAGCCCTGATGAAAGGAGAGAAGAGCAAAAAAAGAATGATGAGAGAGGCGTACTGTAAGGTTTTACACACCGCGGTTCGTTTTCATTCAGAAACGCATACGTGATCGCCAATTCAAAGTAGAAGACCTTCATAGATGCAAGTTGCGAGGCACATTCAATTCGATTCCTTCTGAGTCCGCGGGACTCCGCCGGGACGAAGATGACGCCACCGGCGGATATCGGAACAACGAGCCGCATACCTTGGAGCAAAGTTTGAATCCTCCTGTGTGGCGAAAGACAGTCGGCTAGATAACGTTCCCGTTAGATAGTCGGCTATGAGTTTCGGCACACGGTTTGGATGTTCGCGATGTTGTAGGGTGGTCGGTCCGACAACGAGTAAGTGGCGTAAAAAGTGATATTGACCGAAGATCTAACTAGTGACAACAACGTATATATATGAGGGGGAGAATATAGGGGTCAACGATCGGACAGGTTGATGCGTACGTCGGGCGCAACGTCGGTAACAAGTAGCACGGATGTGGTAGAGTAGAATGAAAAGAGAAATAGTAAAAAGGAACGTGGTGGGGTATAGGATAAGATAAGGCGTGCAGGCGTACCGTTACACCCGCCCTCCAGGCCGACGACTGACAGCGGCCTAGTCCTGTTGCATCTCGCCGCCCGAAGTCTTCTGCTTCTTCGTGGCGGCAGCGGCTTCTTCGAGCGCCTTGCGCTTCCTCGCGGAAAACTCCTTCGCTTCCTTGGTATGCACCTCGTGCAAAACGGGAGCCTTCGCCTTCCTCTTGTTTTGGCGGTCGTTAAAATATTTGACTTCGCGCTGCTGGTCGATCTTCAGCAGGCGTTCGGCGTTCTCGAAATACAGGCGAGAGACGGCGACCTCGTCCTCGCCGAGCAGTCGGTCGAAGATGTGGCGGTCTTCGACAAAGAACGACGCGGGGTCCGCGGGCGAAAGTTTGTCGTTAAACACAATGATCCCAGCTTCTTCGTCGACGAAGGCCCATCCAAAGCCCGAGTCGTCGTGAGCATTCATCTGCTCGGCGAAATTGGCGTAGAAGGCGGGCGCGTGCACGGGGATTCCCTCGCGCGTGTGAAGAGCGACGCTGTACTCGGCCCAGAAGCGAATAGTGTGGGCGCTAATAAGCTCGCTGCCGAGTCCGGGGAATGAGACGCGAAACGTGTGGCGGTCGACACGTTTAATAACTTCGTGTTGGGCGTTGAAGGCCTCGAAAGTCGCACCAAGCGACCCACGCTCAACAGCGGGGTCAAAAATATCGGTGGTGGATGCGGGAGCCATTGGATGACCAAGTGAGTGCGAAGGGGAGAGAGTTAAGAACTCCTGAAGCGACTCACTTGACTTATAAGCCCAGAATTGAGACATAACGGAGCCGACGAATAGCTCCTGTCCCTCGGTGGGAGGTTTACCCGATCCATAGGGCAACTCCCCTATGTTTGAGACATCCAATGCCTCCAGGTACTCGGAAAGAGCCTGGAGTTTCTTGGCCTGCTCGTATGGCATCCAGCTCCGGTCGCCTGATTTCCAAAGAATTTCGAAGAGCGCCTTCGACCGACGTCCGTAATGATTCACAATGCGGTCCACGGCCCATTCGTTGGTCTCGTCGTCCATGGATATGCCAAGCTGGCATTCCAATCGTCCAGGGAACCTGCGATCATCGTTTGGGACGTGAACACGAAGCAAAGAGGAATGAAATACGTCGTGTACTCCCCGTTGTTTCATATTAGCGGGCAAATCCAGTTGAAAGGAATTATTCCCGAAGTCCCGAAGGATGGCGTATGGCCCAATGTACTTGGGGATAAGCTTGCGCGCGAGCCCCTTCTCGAAGGAAATGTTCTTCGAGGAGAGGTACACCAGATCGCCTGCCTCAAATGGCGTGGGCTGGCATTTGCGATTAGCATCTCGAGTTTGCTTGACCCGCGCAGCGATCATGCTGTCGTGTGCGGCCATAATCGCAAGACGGCGCTGCAACGCGAAGTTAGCAACGCCGGGGTACTGTTTAGTACGGTCCGAGTTCCAGAGAAGAGAACGAGGCATGCGTCCATTGTTCAAGAAGAACGGCGCGTAGCCCGTGGTTTCAGAACGTGCTGAGTTCAGAGCAAATTCGATAGCCGGAATTTTGCTCACCCAATCCTTCTGCTTGGGCCCAATGCACTGACGCAGCATTTGGGTAACCGTGCGATTCGCGCGTTCCGTGCTTCCATCCGTTTCCGGGTGGTAAGCGCTAGACATCTTGAGCTTTACTCCAATAAGTTCATGGAGTCGCTTCCAAAACACGCTTGTGAAGAGTGAGTCGCGATCGCTTACAATAGACTTAGGTAGTCCATGTAATTTGTAGACGTGCTCGAACATTAATTCAGCCATTTGACGCACCGTATAATTGATACGCGCGGCAACAATATGGACCATTCCTGTCAACAAGTCAATGATAACAGCCAAGGAGTTAAAAACTCCATCCCGGTTCTTAGACTCGGGGAGAGGCCCAACAAAATCCACCCCGACGGAGTCCCATGGTTCCGTGGGTGGATTTAATGAATGCAGAAGCCCATAGGGCTTCTGATTGCTGGGCTTGCTCCGTTTACAAGTGGGACAAGACTCACAAAAACTACGTGTGTCATCCACGACGTCTTTCCACCAGAAGTGATCCCGCAGATAATCCAGGGTTTTCCGCACGCCTAGGTGAGCCAGAAGAGAATGAGCTTCGGAGATGATTATCTCACGAACGTTCCGACCGTGGTAAACGAGCTTGGGAACGCATAAGACGCGTCGATCCGCGTCCTTGAGGTAGATAAGTCCATTTTCTACTTCGAAATTGCGAAAATCCTTGGGATTGTCCAAGATATTTTTGAAGAACGCGTCGTCCTTGTAGTTGCCAGTAAGGAGCTTGGTGAGGTCAAGGCCTTTCCATCCCGAATTGACGACGTTGAGTAGCGAGTCGTCAAGCAACTCGAACTCTTCGCCGAATTCGGATGTAGGTCCAAGTGGGTGAGGATCAGCGGAGTTACCGCCGCTTACAGAATTTGGTTCCGCGGGATCAGCGTGGCCATCACGAACTGATGGATTCACACTGTCAGCCTCTTGGCTTCCACCCGTCGCCTCGTCGGTGTTTAACGCCGGCGAGACGACCTTCTGCTTACGGGGGCGTCCCCTTCCTCTCTTCTCGGGGACCGTAGTCTCGGCCGAAGCCTTCGACGGTTTTACTGTCGAAGCCTTCGGTGATTTTGAAGAATCATGTTGGGTACCCTCGCCCTCCTTTGGGACCGCACGATTTTCGGGCCCAAACGGCATTCCACCTTCGGCTGCTCTCGCAGCACGGGTTTTCGAACGCGTAACGCGGTCATTAGACGTCATGGCCAACGCCTCTAGTCCAGCAAATACAGGTATGCTTATAGATTCAATATCCAAGTCGTTATTATTTATCACGTCGTGATAAGTGTACTCAGACCGCGCGCGGACCGTTCCCGGAGCCTCGTTCGAATATATACGGGATAGCGCGTCCGCTAGGACGTTCTCAGTACCAGGTATGTATTCCACATTGAAATCAAAGCTCGATGTTTTCTCAATCCACCTTGCTTGCCTTCCAGACAAGTTTTTCTGATTTACAAGGTGAATAAGACCCTTGTGATCCGTTATCCAGGTGAACTTATAGCCCTGCAAGATATCCGCATGCCTGAGCATCGCCTCTACCCCTGCTAGCATCTCTATCTCATGCGTGGGGTAGTTTTGCTGAGCTGAGTTCAGCTTCGCAGAGAAGAACGCTGCAACTTTCGCGTTCTTCCAGTCCTCGCCCTGGCACACGACGCCCGCGACTCCCGACGCGCATCCGTCGGTAACGAGCCAAATTCTTGGCGCGCCTTCTTTGTAGTCCAACGGCATGCGACGGTGGTCTTTGCCCTTGGCAACCAGACGCTTAATATCAATGAAAGCCCGCTGGTGAGTGTATCCCCAGTGGTACGGCACTGAATCGCTGGTTAATTCGTTCAAGATCCCCATGGGAATATGAACGCCAGCAACGTCTCCACCAAGGTACATGACAGACCCAATGAAGCCGCGGAGTAACTCACGATTCGTCGGCGTCTTCCAGTTTAGCACTGTGTCCACCTTATGTGGATCCATGCAGATGCCCTTATCGTCAACGACGCGGCCTAGGACCTTCAGCTCGGGCATGAAAAGCTGCATTTTGCTGGCACTCAAGTACAATTTCTCGCGCTTGAGTATGTCTATCACTATTTTCAAATGCTTGACGTGTTCCTCAAGCGTGTTTGAATAGACAATGATATCATCTAGGTAAACATCCATCCAGCGCCCGATGTACTCTCCGAACAGGTAATTCATCAAGGATTGATACGTCGCTGGTGCGTTACAGTCCCCTTGCTGTAAAACAAGGCTGACCATGTTACCATCAGGTGTGCTCATTGCAGTCCGTTCGACGTGCTCGGGGACGACTCGAATCTGTTCGTAGGCGTCCTGCCCGTCGATCAATGAGCGAAATCTGCCACGCGAAACACGCCGCAAGATGCCTTCCATATCGGGCAACGGAGAGGTCATCTTCCTCGTGTTCGCGTTGCGGGCGCACAAGTCAACGACGACGCGTAACCCGGGCGGGGTTGTTTTAACCTTAGGAATCAATAACATCGGAGAAGTGTTCCCCGAGTTGGTGACTTCCCAGCGGCCTGCCTTCAGGTAAGTACCACGCTTTAGGTCCCATTGCTCTCTCATGGCCTCAGGGCATCGTGCAGGTCTCCACGGATAAATTTTATTCTCGTCAATCAACGGGATAGTGTGATTAATAGCACGAAATGGAGGTAAGCCCGTTTCCGCAGCCGTCTTGCATATAGGCTTAGCGTACTCTAGGACCTCGTCCCGCGCCGCTTGGAGGCGATCCTCCTCTAATCCAACACTTCCAGAATAGATCCGTGCCGTTGCGACACCTTCAAGAGGAACTGCGTTAGCACTTCCGATGCAAACGCGAGCAGGGTTTAAGCCAATGCTTACCTTGTGCTGGAACAACCACGCCGTACCAAGAATCATGTCGTACCCGCTAAGGTTAGCCACCAAGAAGTTTCTTTCCTCCGCAATGTCTTGATAGCTCAACTTCACTCTGACAGAGTGATTGATCTTGGAACGCGATCCCTGTACAGCCAACTGCAAGGTGATTGCTTCCTCCAGCGGCGTGCGCTTAAGACAAAGCTGATCCGCAAGCGATGTAGACACCAAATCCCCGAGGGACCCGGAATCCACCAACGCCCGGACCGGCTCACCGTTCACGTCAACGACAATGACGAGAGGGCGCGCGACTACGCGCTCGGGGACACGGGGCATTGAAGCGGTGCGTGAAATACCTTTGTAGGTATTTGGAGGGATTTGAGCTCCTCCACAGAACACAGAAAACTCGCCCTCCGCTTCGAGTTCGGGCTCATCAAACATGGTCCCGAGATACTTCGCACGGTGAGCGTTAGCAAAACCGTGCCGCATGTCGTTCTGATGTAGGATGTGTTTCCGAAGGCGCTGTGCGACCCAGCCGATGAAATCCAATCGAGGATTCAACAAATCTTCCTCGAAGACATATTGGAAAATCTCTTCTGCTCCGTGTGGGATAGAGACTGTGAAGGTGTCGGGACCTTCCAGCTCATCTGGCTCTCGCAAGTCGCGGGATATCTCGACGCCGTTAAACTCAGGCAAGTATCGACTCACGTCCCGGAGGTATTGCTGAACCGCGTCGGCTAACAATTCCTCAATAGGAAATTGATGAATGGGCAACGTCTCGGGGTATTCTATCTCCAATGCCGTCGCGCGTTGTCAAGCATACCAATCACACAAGTGAAAAGCCGGTACGCGGAGATACTCCAAAGGTAAAACGGTTACCTCATCGAAGTATGAATCTTCAATGACATACGTTTCCTTGCTAGGCCGAGTCACACGGAATCTTACCGCGTCCACCCGCTCCTCAGCCACGCGATCATCGCCAGGATAGGGCTGGAAGAATTCCAGCAACGCGGCCACCGTGTTTCCGAGCACATCACCCAGGATACGGGACCGCAACGGGGGCTCGGAGTTGTTTATCTCGAAGCAGACTTGCTTCATGTTCTCCGCCTAGAACGTGAGGCGGTCCTCGACGTCCTCGCCGTCTTCTCCCAGCATAACGAGGTGAGTCGCGTTGCTATCGTCTGATCCGCTGTCTGACGAATTGGTAACCGACCTCAGACTCGGTGGTCCCGAGTCAGAGTTGTCCTCCGAGTCCGTGTCCTCATCCGAGGAATCACTCACGGACTGCAAATCAGGCAAGTAGTCCTCGTCTGAGCTCTCAGACTCGGAATCGCTAACAGTTTGCAATGAAGGCGGTCCATCTGACAGATACGCGTCGGGGTCCTCGCTAGAGAACCCCAAGTCCGACTCAGAGGATATCAAGTCCGATTCAAAACCTGATAGGTGAGGGGACTGATACTCCTCAAATTCCCGAATAGACTGCTTATACCAATTGATTAGGTCGAAGCTCGGATTGAGCACAAGCTGCACCGGAAGCTTGAAGAGGTTGGCCATGACCCGGTCAGAAATGACGAGGTCTCCGCCTTCCAATGTAACCTCAAACCTATCCAGAGGTATGGCGTCCGAAGACCCATCCCATGGATACTGTCTAAGCATTAATTCCACAGCGCCAGCTGGCATGTCCCCAATCTCATTGAGGTAGCGCTCCTCTTTTAGTGCGTCTTCCGGATCAAGTCCAAGCGAATGCATGCGCATCTGAGCGTACCAGAGGGCCGGCATAAAATCAGGGTTATGAAGGAGCTCGACGTCTATGGTAAAGTCGTCATCGGACTCTCGGTCCAAGATACAATACTCTGTATCTGATTGGTACAGGTAGAATCGGCCCGTCTCGAAGCATTCCTCCTCATCCGGGGAGTGCGAATCCCCAGGAAAAGGCTGCGCCGCTTGAAGCATCAAGGCCGTATAGTACGCGTATAAGTCCCCAATTGGGTGCGCCAGTGCGTTATCCTTTTCGGAGTCGGAATGTAAGTCGGAAACTAATTCAAAGTCTGAAGAAGACTCTGAAAAAGTCGCAAATGTTTCTAAGGGTTCCCCGCCCTCCTCGACTCCGTGAAGGTCTCCAAGCCGGATAGCACCAATGTGCATCGACTCGAGCACCGCTGTGCTCTCGCGCAATGCGTCGCGCGAGCTAGAAGCTGTCGGTAGGTACGCAGCATGCGCGCTAATACCCGGAGGCTTACCCTTCTTCTTAGAAGACACCTTCAGCTTCTTTGGGCAGTTGCAGGACTGGTGTCCCTCCTCACCGCACGTAAAGTATAGGCCCTTGGCCAGCATCTCAGCGCGGCGTTGGGGAGACAACTCGGTCTCACCCTTCCCGGGCACATCAACGGAAGACGTGCGCAAGACCTCTTCACGAGGTCGAGACGAGTTAGCACACCCTCCGCGGCCGCGCCAACGTCCACGAGAACCACCACGCGATGGTCCGCCCGCATTCTGAGGGCGCGCATCGCGGGGTTTCTGCTGCTGTTGGCCAGGGGGCTTGGAGTTGTTACCTCCATGGTCAGTGCCTTTACCGAGCTTAAGTAAAACTTCGGCTTCCTCAGCCACTCTGACTATTTCATCCCAGGTAGCCTTCTCGGGGTCGAAGCCCTTCCGATAGATCTCCATTTGTACAGCAGAGGTAAAACTATTGAATAACTTTACAATCTTTTCTTGCGTATCTTCTAACCCAATTGAGTTCCAGATTTGCGACCACTCCGCTACATGCGCGGCAACTTATTTAGCGCCCTGGAAGCACCGATTAAGGCGCTTCCTCTGCGTGTTGCGGTAGTCGACCTGGAAGCAAAAGTTGAAGAGTTCCACGAAGAACCGCTTCAAAGTCCACTCGTCCTCGTCTGGAACGACCACTTGATTGTAGAAATCAAGCGCCTTGCCATCCAAGTAATAGGATATGAAGTATACTTGTTCCGCAGAAGGTACACATCCCATTCTCACATAGGTATTGGATTCCCGAGCAAAACGCTGAATCGCGTTCGTATCAGGCTCGCCATTATAACGCGACGGAGGGATTGGTTTTAACAGCATCTTCTGCTTGCGAGAATGGCCACGCTTGCGTTTGGACGACAAGCGCGGGCTCGAAGCTCCCCGCCGTGACTTTCCAGACCCACCATCGTCCGAGTCGCTTGAGCTTTCGCTCTCCGAGCTCGAGTCGTCTGATGGGTCGGACGGCGGCGACCTTGCTTTCGCAGAAGTGGCCGGTGCGCCGCGAAGAGCCCTTTCAAAGAAAGTCTCCGCGGCCAATCCTCCGGGCGTCAAATTACGCGGGAGAGGCGTCTTTCCCATAGCGGGTCTCAATGCCTCCTCATTTGGCTGAGTCTCCACCCTGGCCTGGGACGGCTTCTTCTCAGCACGCTGCCTCGGTGCGAGCTCATCAATTCTTTTATTGATTAAGCTAAACATCTCTTGTATAGATGGTTCTTTAGGTCCGGACGACGGTGCGTGAGCATCTTTAGACTCACGGCCTGAGGCAGGTAAGAAAGGTCCAGAATTATCTGGAGCTTCAATGACGGACTCAACAGTTGCAGTTGGTCCCTTCGGCGGCTCAACAGTAAAAGACACCGCGGGTACTACAACGGGTTCCGCGGATTGCTGAGCTTCAGCCCGAGACCGTCTTTTCTTGGTCTTCGGGCTCTTGGAGCGCTTCCGAGACGCCTTCGTCTTCGGAGTCAACGCTTGCTCGGGAGAGAAGTCAATGAGGAGCCCGGTGTCTACCGTATGTTCCTCATTCTTGATTATGCGGTTTATTTCCTCATAATTCTGCAGCATCTCACGCTGCGCATTCAGCTCATCTTCCGAGAAGGACTGGAAAGAGGACACGTCCCCCCAGTTTCCTGGGTCCGGACCTTTCCCTTTATTAGGGGAGGGCCCGGGAATAGGAGTGAAGGACATGAGGTCTCCCTCATCGTCCACCTCTTCCACTGTCACCGGGCGCGTCTTCGGCCCGGGCGCAATGACGACCTTAGGTACGTCCTTGCTGGTGTTAACTTTAACTTTCTTCTGAGCATTTTCAGATTCCGCCTTCCGCGCCAGCTGCGCGCGGTATTGGGCGGTGATTGACTCGTGGCGACACATGAGGACCTCGAGATCACCTCGGGTCATATCGTCGGTCGCTTGAGCATATGTGCTCTCGGACTCACTATCGGAAACGGACGAGTCGGAAGCGGAATTAATGGTATATTCGCTTCTACCCGAGCTACGTTCACGATGGCTACGAGAAGTCTTACGAGTTACAGGAGTCCAACCCCCTTCCTCGTCGTCGTCCTCGTCTGATCCCAGCACATCTCTGTGCACGATAGGATCCACCTCAGTCTGAGTGAGGGTCGGGAGTCCCGAAGAAAATTCTCCAGTGCCAGAGGCGCTGGGCGTTCTCGCCACCGAAGTGACGGGCAGTCCCGCCGCCGGAGCGGGGGTTGGTCTCATCGCCGGAATGGCGATGGATCTCATCGACGAGTCGATGGAGGGAAAGTCCAGGTCCCCAGCCGGAATAGTCCCGAAAGCTAGAGCAAGCGGGCTATATAGGGGCTTGGGAGCGGGGTATACGCCGGTACGAGTAGCGGCACGAGTATGGGGTTTTTTGTTGTTGTCCATAGCTTAATAGTATCTTTGGTGCTTGTTGTGTCGGCAGCAAAGTGGTAGTCCGAGTTGATCAAACTAAGGGTAAACCAGCAGAGAGCGACGAGAGATGCGAGCACTTACAGCTGTTTCCGAAAACCTTGAGACAAACTTTTTATTTTGCCAGCACCGAAAATTTTGATGGCTGCTAAGGATTGCCCGTTTGGGTGTTGCCGAGCCTAACCGAGGACAGCCGAAGCGCCAGAATTTATCACTCCGCTCAGTTTTGCCTAGCCTCCCTTTGCATCAGCCGATGTGCCTTCCCTCAGCTCTTTTGCAACTGGACTTTCCGGGCAGAGCACATTGAGATTGCATTCTGTGTGGACGCCGCAGAATTTTTGGCCGCTGGCAGATGTCTAAATATAGCTGATCCGACACCAGATCTGGTAATCCTTAGCAGCCATCAAAATTTTCGGCGCTGGCAAAATAAAAAGTTTGTCTCAATGTTTTCGGAAACAGCTGTAAAAAGATGTGGCGAAAGACAGTCGGCTAGATAACGTTCCCGTTAGATAGTCGGCTATGAGTTTCGGCACACAGTTTGGATGTTCGCGATGTTGTAGGGTGGTCGGTCCGACAACGAGTAAGTGGCGTAAAAAGTGATATTGACCGAAGATCTAACTAGTGACAACAACATATATATATGAGGGGGAGAATATAGGGGTCAACGATCGGACAGGTTGATGCGTACGTCGGGCGCAACGTCGGTAACAAGTAGCACGGATGTGGTAGAGTAGAATGAAAAGAGAAATAGTAAAAAGGAACGTGGTGGGGTATAGGATAAGATAAGGAGCGCAGGCGTACCGTTACATCCTGTCAGTGTGCACCCAAAAAAAGTATGCTTCGGTCACTTAAACCAAAGACCTAGTCGTGGAAGGTGCGGAGTCGAAATATTGTGTCCTTGTTCCGGCGCTTCTCTTTCTCTTTCTGCACTAGATGCATGGTGAGGTACAAGCTTCATTTTGTCGGAGCTGCGATAGAACCGGAACTGCAAAGTGCATCAGCTCATTTCATGTGTAAAATTCACACCAGCAGAAAATTCTTAGGGATATTTGGCTGTCACTCGACGAAAGAGTCTACACATCTCGATGAATGACGCGATAGGCTGTCTGAGTGTACACGGTGTACATGTATGCTGCTAAATTTAGAGCAAATACTCTCCTGCAAGCAATCATTCCCTAAACAGCGCGTGAGATTGTCTTCTGCGCAACCATCCAAAATCCCAAGAAATTTAATGCACAGTGTCAAGAACTTCTGCAAACCAGGTTATCCTCCCGTGTTCAATCTCCGGAAAGGGGGGAAAAGAAGTGTAGTATCTAGACGTACATTTCTGGTTGAAAATTATGTACATGCTTGAAGTTTGTCCGTCCTGGATGCATTTTAGCTCTGATTCTCAAAGGGTGGGAGGATGTACATTGGTGTTCACGCGCAGTGAGTAGCTGCCGCAGCGCGTCTGTGTGTTCCCGCAACACATCCGTATCCTCCTGCACAGTACGTGTTACTGAAAAAGTGATTGTTAGCTAGACAAAGGTAGAAGAATCGCTCACGTCGCGCGACCTCCGCCTCGAGCGTAGTGATCTTGGCCTGCTGATCCGAGATGCAGGCTCCAGCCCGGCTCAGCGAGGCGGCGTCCTGTGCGGCGATGTTGTTCACTGCGTGGGTTAGCCAATGTGTTGGGACAGGTTGTGGGTGATGAAGACGCACCGCGCTCAATCTCAGCCAGAAGCACCTGGGTTGTTTCCTCCAAACTACGGATCGTCGACTGGGCCGCGCGGAGCGCGACGTTGCGCACTGGGCTGTGTGAAAGCCTGCGGTTCTGGAAGGCAGCGTCAGCGTCAGCCTGGCGGTGAGAGAAAGGTTGGCCCAGGCGCACCGCGATTGCGGGCGGCTTCAAGTGGGCCCGAATCTAACGGGTCCGCCACGGAGTTGTCGACTGGGGTGGATCAGTTAAGGGCCGTGAGGGTATGATACAAGGGACATACGGTGCGGCAATTTGTATCCTCGCTACGAATGAATGGTGGATCAGTGAAGTCTGAACGGCGATGGCAGAGATATACGCACCCTCTGCAACGGCGGATTCTGCGCAGAATACCGCTTCAGCATTGCAGGATGGGAGCGAAGAGTCACGTACGCGTGTTGCCCGTCTGGATCACCTCCTCTTCACCGAATGTCTGTCGCATGAAAGGAACTGGAGCTGCGGAGACTGCGGCTTCTGCTTGCGTTCCGAGAGCGCCGTCTTCAATACCTGGTTCTCACGCAGACCCTCCTCGACTATGGCTTTCAAAGCCGCTTTCTCTGTATCCAGCCTCGTGATGATCACCGCCCGCTCGTCGAGCGACGTTTCCAAACCCATCATGGTCGTCTGCTGCTCACCCAGAGACGATTCCAGGGCCGCTTTCTCCTTCTCCAAGCCGGCGATGGTCGCCGCCCGCTTGTCGAGCAAATTCTGCTGTGCCGCGTTTTCCTCCCTCCCGCGCTTAATGATCCCCGCCCGTATGCGCAGCTGCTCGTCGAGCGATGTTCTTTGAGCCAATATGGTCGCCTACATGCGTCGCTCGTTATCAAGCGACGTTTTCAGGGCCGCCTTATCCTCCTCCAAGCCGGAGATGATCGCCGCCTGCTTGCGCAGCTGCTCATTAAAGGAAGTTTTCACAGTCGCGTTCCCCTCCAAGTCGGAGATGGTCGCCGGCTGCTGGTGCTGGTGCGTCGCGGTACTCGGTCTGTTCTGATGCTGCGAGTGGGAAATGTCCTGTTTACTCCGCAACTGGTTGTCCCGGGTCAGTATGGATATCTCTGCGGGTGAACGCAAAAGTAGGCGTGCCTTCGTCCGTGACTCTTCGTTTTCGGGCTCATCGTCCAATCGACGCTTCCTCTCGCTCCACTCGGACAAACCTTTGCACTCCCCATTCTGTTTCTGCAGCGTGTGCGCAACTAGGATCTCCGTAACGGCAGTCACGTCCTCGTTCCCGGCGAAGAGCCATCTGGGACACTCGCCCGTCGTAGCCTTAAATCTCATGATCAAGAGGGAAGATTCAGATGAAAATCAGGCGCTAATAGGGTTAGTGATGCCCAGGGCTTGGCCTGAAGCCCTGAAGCCCGCCAGGCCGAGCCCACTCAGGCCGGGCCAAGCCAGGCCCGATGTCGGGCTTGAGCAGGCCCAGGGCTCGGGCTTTAGAAATTTCAGGCCAGGCCCGGCCCGCAAGCCCGGGCCTGGGTAGCATTTTCTTTTTCACTTTTGGGCGATATTAGTGGGCGCGAAAATGTCATGATTTACAAAAGCCAATCTATCTAACTATCTATCAGATCAGAAAGTTCATCCGAGTCCCACTCTGCTTCCTCGCCTCAAGGAGTACACGAAAAGTGGATGGTCATGGCTTTAATCGAGGTACCAAAATAATTCATAGACGAAACAACAGCGGCAACTTTCACTGTAACCAGGTAGGTTAAACGGCAACGTAGTGACAATATGAGGTCTTGGACATGCCATTTATATTGATGCAAGTGCAGGGAACAATTTTACTTGCCTCCATAGGCCAGATTTCCGGAGGTGAAACTATGAGTGCATGAGCACCGACTGTGAATAACCAGTGTTAAAATGAAGGTTTCTTCTTCTTCACGCGGGGGTTAGCAGAAGACCCTAAGCAAACGCGCAGGGGATTCATTCAAAAAACACAGATTAAATACAAGGGAATCGGAAAGAAAGAGCAGCGAGAGGGACCGGAAATCAAACGGTGCTGGGTCGGAATATTTTAATATACGGTGACAGTGTCCGAGAGGCCGAACAGTGCAGAATAAACCGTTCCTAGTTCAATGCACGATATTTCGAGATCCACGCAAGCTTCGGCACCATGTAAGAAACACAGCACCACCAAAAAGGCTGGGCTTTGCGCGCTTACTAGAGATGACGACGCTTGCGGAGACTGACCTCGACACCGCGAAGCCCTGGCGCGATGAGTATAACGGCTGTCGTTATGAGCCTGATATTGTAGGGTTCGCGAGTGTGGTCCGTAGAGGACGGCGCAAAATTATCTTCAGGACTATCCTCCTCGCATTGCAAGAGTGTTTGACGGTCCACCATGGTATTGAAATATTCAATATTGCATACGACGGTAAAAGCCTGTATTTGTCCGACCACCCACCAGCACAGCACCAGCCTGCGAGATGCGCAAGACCAGCGAAACCTCGAGCACAACGGCCACAAGCCGATGTACGCGCTGTACCAGCGGCGACCCTCCTCCACCTTCACAAATGAAGCGGTCCTCGACGCAGCACAGAAATCACCCCTCAAAGCATCGCCCGCCATAATCCTGCTCTCGACACCACACCACACAACAACACCAGGGACCCGTCCCGCTGCACCGTGACTGGAACATCAAGCGCTCCTCCATCCGCGTCGGCTTCTTCATCATTCCCCCCCCCGCGCTTCACTGCGCCCATGAGCGGCCTACACTCGCGCAAGCGCCACCTACACGAGCGACCGCGACATCGCGCGCGACTCTCCACCTACCTGCACCGCGCGCACGATTGCAGCTCCGCCGCGCGCCGAACGGATGTGTGTCAAGCGCGGCACCTGCTCCGCACCGCGCTACACCGGTACCTACCGGCTTTCGACACCACACTACATCACAGGGACGGAACCCCGTCCTGCTGCATCGTGATCGAAACATCCAGCTCTGGAGCGGGACCTCAGGCGGGCCGACTTCCCCCGTCTGGAAATGGCTCCGCGTCAACCCCCGCACGGCTTGCATATACCAGCTCAAGCGCGGGGCGCGCCACCCACACGAGCCGACCGCGACACTGCGCGCCAGTCTCCACCCGCCAGTGCATCGCTAGAGGCGACATGCGCATCCCCCACCGCGCGCACGATTACATCCCCGCGCTCCGCTCCGCGAGCTCAATAGAGGTATACAGGGCGCTGTGCTACTCACCGCCCCGCGCGATGCTCCCCATCTGCATCTGCGTGCGTACATACTCGACAAAGCGTGACGCCTTCACATCACTCTCGCTGGCGAGGCATGTAGAACGCCTCGCCGTCGGCGAGGCACTGGGAGTGAGGGCAAGGGGGAAGGGACCCTTCCCCATCCACGCGTCCCCGCAACGCATCCTGCTTAGAGTTTCTACGCCCCTCCCCCCGCTCAGGTACACGACACGACATCCAGCACTTGCTCCTGCCAGCAGCCGGAATGTATCTCGCCGTCTGCGTCCAGACACAGCTGGCGCCTCTCCTGGCTGCGACGCAGGCTGTCCTCGCGGCCCTTGTCGCCCACATGGTCCCGCCGTACGTACGATCGCCGACCCCCGCGTGTCGTGCATTCGCGCCTCTTCTGCAGCTCACCGCTGCCACGCACCGTCTTTATCCTCGATCCCCCTGCTCGTCGCTCCTCCCACCCTCCATCGAAAAACCTCTCCGAGTCGGGGAAAGGGAAGGAGATCAGGCATGTAAGATGGACGCACCTTAGCTACATACACCACCGTTTGCCGCTTTATGGTTGATTGGATGTAATCGGACCCAGGTCGGACGGATATTTTGACACGCCTGATTTGGCCAAGAATCAATGCTGTCTCCATCTCAAGTGATTTGGCTTTGATTTGGCTCGGAACTGACCTTGAAATGTGGTGGGGGATAACTGTGCTTGTTTGGTATCAACACTGGTGTGAGAAACAGCCATACCTGGTGCGGGATCGACAAATTTTCTCCAACGTTGATACGACGTCCGGCTCAGGTCTGCCCGGCATCTTCACGTCGCATGCCTTTTTTTAACCTCAAGCACGTCACCATCCGAGTTCCCGAACAAATTCTTAGTGCTCCAACGCTTCCCTGCCCGCTGCTCATTAATACATCTTTGTTAAGACATTGAACAGACAATATGTATGTGTTCTCCGAGTTGGTTATTGCGAGGGATGAAGAGGAACGAGGTATCTAAAAACCACATTTTATGGCGCGAATCGACATGCCGTGATTTTCCCAAATGGAGAGAGATGGCCAACGTCGAAACGACGCTGGGCATCACGAACGACGCTGGGCATCACGAACGTCGATTCGACATGAGCCCGACTGCCTCGCTTCAAGGTAGATTAGTCGCTTGACCGAGGTTGCCGATTCCCACCCTGCGCCGAGGTCGCGGGGCAAACGGTGGTGTAGACGCGGAGTCTCCTGACGTCCTCGACGCGACAACCGGCTGCTGGCAAGGGAGTCAGTCAGCGTGCGCTTGCATACATAAGGAGAAGGAAAAGATGAGGCCCGTCAAAGGAGAAAAAATGAGAGTCGAAAGCCCAAGCGGAAGTGAGGACAGGCTCTGAGAGCAGCGGAGTGTGCGCCGTAGAGGGGAGGTGGCTCCAGCATACACACCGCAAGCTGCGGGCTCCCCAGCAAGGTATAAGAGGATAACCACGCGCGTCACGCTCCCTCCCCCCTCCCCTCTCGCCGTCAGTGAGACCAGCGAGGGCAAGGGTAGGCTCGAGGTCCTTATATCGATGTAGCGCAGGTGGAAGACGACCCACGTGCAGCTCGATCCTGCTCCTCATTGTACGACCCCCAGACTCGGAAAAGGAAGGACAGGCATCCGTCCGAGGAAGCTCTGCCGAGCGCGCAAGACGGCCCAATCCAGCACCAACGGGACCAAAGATCAGGGCACGTCAAGAACAGTGGGCCTGCCACCCGCTACCCGCCCTCTCTCACTGTCTCCCTCTCGCGCAAAAACTCGCGGAGCCCGTATCGCCCAAGGGCCGACGAGCAAGAAAGCCAGCCCGCCGCAAGCACGGATGCACAATCCGGCTCCCTCTCGTTTCTCCCACTCTCCGTTCCATCTCTCGTCTTGTCTCCGCTCCGTCTCCCAATTCCTTGAGTCACGACGTACAAATGAAATAAACGCACCTTCCGAGGTATTGTTCAGGTGTGCGACATACGCGCGAGAGGGCTGGGGCCTGCGAGCGACGAGTGAGTATTTGGATCAGAATGAAAGACATGAGACAACGAGAGAAAAATAATGCGAAAGAGAAGGCTAGGGGAAGAATAGCAGAGAAATAGGGAGTGAAACAGCCTGGAAAACCTCTCCTGCACAAGCTCGTCCTCCCCATCTCTCATAATACAATAAACAACACATACCTAATCCACTGTTGCAGATATCGCTCTCCATAGGCATCAAGGTCGTCTTATTCACAGGCAGGCTCTGTTCTTGTCGTGCCTGCTCTAACTCCAACCCATTCACCCTAACATCTTCCTAGAATCGCTTCTTCTAAAGTCTATGAAGGGTCGCCAGCGAGTTGTTGTCCAAGCTGTTGCATTGGATCATGGTGGTCAAGACTCAAAAGGAAAAGGCAAGTGGCCAACCACAATGCCGTCACGGCCATCGCGGCCATCTCTTTACTTTCCCAGGGCATATTTCTTGCCGCAAGCACGTCTTTTCTCTCGAGTTTCTTTTCTCGCAATCGAGCCCAGAGCTATGAGCTGTTCTTTCTCTTTCAAGCTGTTTTTGCTTTTAATAAGTCAATTAATGTACCTGCACCTAACCCTGCGGCAATTTTGGCGGTTGAATGGGCCACAGTGGCCACTCTGAGTCTAAAATGCACGTGACATCGTCACGCCAAGCCAAATCCCGAGCAGGATTGAAGAAAATTCGGTTGCATATGGTGTACATCTGTCAAACTTGCAGTTTTCCTAGACTCTGTCTACAAAGACCCAATTTTTTTCCTCCACGCTTTCTTCCTGTTTCTTGCCTCTTTTCAAACAGTTATATTGCGAGCCTCACAGGTCCAACTTCAAATGATCGCTGAAACACCATTATGTAAATTTATTCAACTTCAACCGGGCTTCAACTGCGCAGGTTTTCTCGCATAAATTCAGCCACAACTTGAAGGTACGTAGCCACCCAATGGTGCATGGCGTGCATTTGCGCAGGTCAATTATATATGCTCTGCAATAGGGCAGGAGGCAGGTCGGAGGGATTCGAATTTCATTCGTATAAATTCAACCACTGCCCGTAGACGCTCAACCACGCAGTCACGGACAGTGTGCACCGTGGCTTCATATTTGATTGTCTGAAGCCCTGTTGTATCTGTACGATCAATAGGGGTGCTCAATTCTTAGCCCGTCCGCCCGTCCCGTCGAACAATAATTGAATATTTGTTCGGACCAAACCAGAATTTGAAACTCCGCTGGAATGTAGTGCGATTCTTGCTCTCCCTAAGACGGACAAGCTGCTTGAATAATAAAACTAATATCAGACAAACGGAAGGGCACCCCAGGTCAAAGATCGGAACCTGGAAAAAATATCTGACCTCTCTGCAGTGATACAAAGCAATGCGAGGTCAAGCAGGCCACCACCGTGTGAGTTAAATTTTTTCTTGGCCCAGAAAGGTGCTCAGCATATCTGAGAGGTACTCAATCCCTTTCAATCTGTTGAATTTGGTGCATAGTAGTGCTGATAGCAGGGTCTGGTTTGGCGGAGTTTGAAATCTACTTATTCGGAGCAAATATTTAATCATTTTCGGACGGGACGGGGGGACGGGCTAAGAATTGAGCATCCCTAATATGTTCTACTGCGCAAAATTTAATCCCCATTGAATCTGTCATGAGTTCCCACGGTTCAAAAATATGTTTTGCCCGCGATCAATGATAACGCATTTAAATATATGTACTGCCCAACAAGCGCTGGAGGTGGCTTAGCTCAGTCTGCAATCTGACTGGACAAGGTTTGTATATAAACCGGAAGTTTAACCAAAATTGTACATGCGATAAAAGGATAATACAAGACCATCATTCATGTGGTTCATCTCATATACATTTCCCGGCTTTCTCTTCTGTCAACTGCGGCTCAATATCGAGTAACTCACAAGCACTGCATTCAGACCCCCCCATAGGCACAGATGTGCCCATCTTCACCGATCCCCGCCTACGGACTGCCCACCCAAGCCGATGTTGGTCTACCCTAATAGGCGTCGGCCGACCTTGGTCTAGCATCCCTACCGAGGCAAAGCCTGCCCACCTTGGTAGATCTTTGCCCACAGTGGTGTGTCTATCTTGGTCAACCTTGGCCGACCTGGGTCTAGGTTGGTGTTGGTTGGAATGGCTGGACGGGTACAAACCATGTCAGATTTTGAATTTGGCTAACTAGGCTTAGCTAGGCTCATTGGCCCACGTGAGTCTATGTGTGCCTAATCCAGTGGGAATACCTAGACCAACCTCGGCAGGGATGGGCAGATGGATGGGCAAGGGTTGGCACACCGGTCTGCCTACACATCTGCCTATCAGGATCTGGCAGACCTGTGCCTACGGGGGGGTCTGAACGCAGTGAAGGTTGGCGTGATCGCACTACGGCTGAGCGGGACTAAGTGTGGTGGATAGAACTTGGTGGTTGTGTTGACTGTAATCTGTATTGTTTAAGCCAACGTACACCAGTGTGAACGTAGGTATTATGTTCTGGGGGATTAGTAAGTTATATCAAACGAAAACTGCCTGGACTGACGATGAGCTGCTCCGCAACGCCGATCCCAATGTTGTGGATTCCCGAATCATACACCGAGACAGTAATGACCAGGAATATTGCCGTGATGCAATAGATTGCTCCAGACTCGAGTCTGGAAGATGTCAGTGGATAGCCAGTACAATATAAGATCATACATGATCCCAATGGCCGCGCTGTAACGATTCTGGAGTGTGCGGTCAAGACCGACATGCGATGCTGCACGCCGGATATACAATATCCGACCAGCTGTGCGAGTCTTTCAGCATTGAATGTTGACATTGAGTATACCGACTCGCCAGTGAGAGCCGTGAGAACGAGATTTGTTACAGCAGCCAGGCCTAATGTGATTTGTTTCACGTCATTGACAGCGCTGTTCGTTACTGTGGGTGCCACGACCCCCATAACTACGCAGGAACCGGCCAGTGCGATCCAGTAGTGTTAAATCAATTTGGTAAGCGACTCACTGAAGGTAGATAGTATGAGCAGCGCAGGCACGATGACTATCTTCTTGTGGAATCCCCATATCACATAGCAGCGATACAACTAAATTCCGTATCAATCCATGTACAAACACAGCGGATGAGAAAACTTAACGAAAAAGGAATCTGTTACCAAACTGGTGTGGGTTGAGTCCCATTTTGAAATGGAAATTGGCTTCACTCACTTGTTTATAAAGAAAGTGAAGTCTCTTATGGTCTCCAGGCTCAGCACTGAAATTTTGGACAGAGCCTTGTGCTCATTCAAGACTTGCGAGTGCACAACTTGTTGGACGAGACGAGTTGCTAAAATGCTCTGGGCAATAGTGACTGCCATTTGCGCCGTTGCTAAAACAGCCATAATGCAACTCATAACTATGAGAAGCTTTATTCCAGGGGATTTTCGGCGACGGCAGAAGAGGTAGATGGTGAGAAAAAAGAGGGAGATGTAGATGCCTGCGACCCAACTCAATCGGCAGCCATGCGTGACGTATGACACAACACACCGTAGAGCAGGAGAGAAGCCTAGCCATTTATCAGACAATGGCCTTCAGATTTATGGTACTCACCCCCATTTGCAATAAGACTTCATCATGCCATCCCAGTCGCCGTCGAATTGCGCAGAGTCTACAGTGTATTGCATCGATGATCGCAGTTATTGAGGCAGGGAAGTGGAAGAATGAAAGCACCCCGGAAGTGTCCAAAGATGAATATGATCTCCCCAGGCTAGGATGTCGTTATTGCTGAACTTCGAGTGGGAGGCGAAAACCCGTATTTATGGAGCCCTTCTGTGAGGCGGGGCAGTACTAGTACCACCCCATCTGAGTGGTTTCACTGATCAACTGGGCAACAGCATCTTCCTCGGTGGGTTACGTGGAAACAAACAGTTCCCACCGATCTCTTCCCACGTCAGTCTGGCAAGTGCAACAGTAACGGATTTTCATTCGATGTGGTGCGGGTATAAATTGTCAACAAAGTACAGTCGAGTATTGGAAGTTGATGGCCAATTGGCGATAGGCGATTCACAAGGCTCATCTCAAATTCCGTTTAAGTAAATGCTCGAACCAGCTAAATCTGTAGATCACCCAACTATCAACGATGATGCGCACCGTTGGTTAATTGGAACCAAGTGGCATGCGTAGTGACCAACAAGTTGCCAACAAGTCCTTCTCCCATACCCGAAGCAGGGTACTTATCAACAAGAGAGGCGGATGGTTCGGGATCTAATTGAATCAAAATTATGAGGCAAAGGGACACCAGTGGGTCGAATCGAATCAGGCAAACCAAATCATAGAGATAAACAGTCGTTGAGCAGAGATGGTGCCAGAGTTAGTCTCTATGAACAGACGGTATGACAAACGGTCTGCGCATTGTTGTACATCAGAGTTCATTCAAATCGCAAATACTCAGGTGGCACAAATTCAATCGAGACCGCACTGGTTCTATACATTTTGTGTTCAGACAAATTGGGTAGATTGAAAGCGGAGACACCATGGCAACATGGTGAAAGTGGGAGGATCATGTTTGATACACCTCCGAGCCTTGATGCGAAGCTCACCGATAGTCTTCCCACGGTTCAATAATATTCGTGTGCCGAGTGATTGAGAAGATGGTACTATATAAGGAACTCAAAGGATGTCACAGATGGAAATCCGTTCAGGCACCCACGTTGATAAATCGACCATCTTCTCATCGAATATTGGGAAGAGGGCACTGACCTACTAGCAGTCGGACAGTAAACATTCGATACAGTTCAAATTGTTATACACATTCATCGTTGTTCTGTTCAGTACCCTGTGGTTTAATATGCAGTACCTGACCAGGCTGCATTATGGTCAAACAGACCGGAAGGTGTTGCCGATATGGAGCTCGGGAGCTGTGTCCTGCGGCACTGCCAGTCGGATATTTCATGCCAACGTACACCAATGAGAACATTGGTATTATGTTCTGGAGGACAGGTATGACGCATCACACAAATGAGAATGTTCGAGACTAACGATTAACTGTTGCGTGATACCAAACCCGAGGTAAAAGAAACCTCCGTCTAGCGAGACAGTAATAACGAGGAATATTGTCGCAACGCAGTAGATGGTGCCAGACTCGAGTCTAAAAAACCATATCAGGGTTGGTCAGTTTATTAATCTGAGGCCGTACATGATTCCAACAGCCGTATTATAACGGCTGCGGAGGGTGTTGTCAAGACCCATATGTGATGCAGCCTGCCTGATCCACAGTATCCTTCCGGCTGGGCGAGCATTTCAGCGAATGTCAAACAGAAGAAATGAAACTTGCCGGTGAAACCCGTTAAAACCAGATTTGTTGCAGCTCCCAGGCTAAAAGGAATTCGTGTGCCCGTAATGCCACAGACAGCAGGCCCCGACGCACACCTCACGATCGCAGCTACACAAGAGCATCCCCGTGTGATTCAATGTTTTAAATTAGGGATCATGGCTCACTAAGGGTAGAGAGCATTAGCAGTGCAGGCAGGATGAGTATCTTCTTTTTGTATCCCCATATCACGTAGCATCGATACAACTAGGATCGCGCATCAGATCGCATATCAACCGTAAATTAGGGAAAACTGAACGAAGAAGAGATCTCCCGCAAAACTTGTGATTGTGCTGAGTCTCGATTTCGATCCGATGAAGAGGTTGACCCACTTATTTATTCCTAACATGGTGTCCTGTACCGTCAACAGCGTATTCACGGAGTTGGGTTGATCCAAGGCTTGCGCATGAACCAATAGTCGGACGAAGCGCGAAAACACCGTAATCATGGTGATATTGACCGCCATTTGCGCGGTTCCCAAAACGGCCATAACGCAGCTCGCGATTACGAGAAAATTTATTCCAGGGTTTTTCCTCCGCCGGTAGAGGGTGTGCATTGCAAGCAGGAAGAGACTTACACAGATGCCTGCTATCTGATATGATTCCCAGCCGCGCGCGAGGCGATTCATGACCAACCGTAGAGCAGGAGCGAGCCCTAGCCATTCATGAACTCCATCAGAAACGGCGGCGGCCTTGATAATGATGGACTAACCCCAGTTTGCAAAAAGAGTCGCAACATGAGGTCGAAGGAAAGATCGAATTGCTCGGAGTCGACGATGTATTGCATCGTAGTGCTTGCTTGATGTATCATACTGTAGTATAGGCAGTTGAAATCTTTGAGGTGTCGTCGTTATGGAACTTCGAATGGGGGGTCAAAGCAGAGGTGAACGAGAGGAAATGGGGATCTCTGACCGCATCTACCGTATTTATAAGCCCGTTGCGGTTTGGCAGTGTCACTCAATGCTGTGGCCTTGTTTGATATATCTGTCTATTTTTTCGAACAGATCTTGAGCGATAGATCTCGGTGAATCAACCGTTTTTGTGTGGATATAATGGTGAAGATGGTCCCGCAGAGATTTCGCTTGTGAACCGTCCAAGAAATCGATCGAGAATTCAAGTCTGACCAGAGACAACGAACGCAAGATTAAAATTCTTTTGAATCAAGGATGGGTAATCATCAAGTCCAGAATAGCTGCGCGTGATGCCCAACTGCATGCCTCTTGCCTACGATCAAATGCATGAGGGAGTTCAAATCAACCCCAGAGGACCTTTGAATGGGGGCTGGAATCAAAGATGAATGAGAGCGCGGCGGGCCGTATTTATGGGGCCCTTGTGTGGAGCGACGCAGCGCTAGTTGCCACAGCATTTGAATGTCTGCACTGAACAGCATCTTCCTCGGTTACTGTAGGAATTCGACCAAGTGTTCATGGGGTGTCACCCGTCACTGAAGATGTTCATCCAACAATCATGGGGAAATTCCCATAAATGGCAAGCTGGCGAATGCCAGCCGAGAAATTTCGCATTTTTTAGTCATTTTGGGCCAGAAGTCGCGACTGTCGCTTTTCATGGGGCCGTTACCGGTGACCTGGACACTTCCCCAGCCTTTTCTCATGTCAGTCTGTCAGATGTAATAGTAACGGTGTTAGATTCGGTGTGCTATTGATAGACTGGCCGGTATACATTATCAACAAAGTACGGCCTAGTATTCAAAGTTGATGCGCAATATGCTATAGGGGCTTCGCAGGCTCAATCTGAAATTCCGATCAACTTGAATGTTTAAGTAACTTCCTAAATCTGCAGATCACCCAATTTTCTACGATGCTTCGCATCATTACTTCACTGGAAACGAGCGGCGTGTATAGCAACCAACAAGTCCTTCTCCCGTAGATTCACTGCGTTGAGACCCTCCGTAATCAGACTCTGACGCCGTTGTCCTAGCTCGGACTACCTGCGACATATGTCTGACTACGGCTGTAGTCAGACATAGTAGTCGAAGGCTTGATT
Source organism: Mycena leptocephala (assembly GCA_029378395.1). NCBI lineage: Eukaryota > Fungi > Basidiomycota > Agaricomycetes > Agaricales > Mycenaceae > Mycena > Mycena leptocephala. The sequence continues at coordinate 67,502 of JARJLF010000959.1, read as the reverse complement.
GACGTTGTCCTAGCTCGGATTACGGCTGTAGTCAGGCTGTGCCTACATCTGATTTCAGTTGGCCTACCTTGGCCTACCTCTTCCTACCCCACGTAGGCACGGCTCGTCCAACATTGGGCTACACTTGTGTCGCTCATTTCTTCATTAATGCTCACCCCAAACCCCTTTCTCTCGAGTCCTCTAGTGAGCAGTGGTGCTCGCGGCCGTGATGAGTGTCTATTTGCTATGTGACATCGGATGAATTGATTGCGGACTGTTGCGCCGATGCCAAAATTTGTCCAAACCAAGCGTTATTAGCGATTTGTGACAACTCAACAGCAACTATTTACATAAAATTCGAGCATTGCAACACCACTAGTCGAAGCCAACCTGTGACTACGTCCGTAGTCACAGGTAGTCAGACGTAGGCGCAGGTAGGCCAAGGGGTGGGCAATGTAGTCGCATGTAGTCCAATGTCCATGCGACTACCTCCGTAGTCACACCCTCTGACTACGGGGGGCCTCAACGCAGTGATTTCGAAGCAGGGTACTTATCAACAAGGATCGGCGGATATTTGGGGTTGAATCAAAAAGTATCGTCTCCCACCTTCTCGAACAAACCAGTTTTCCTCTGACATTTCTGAGTCGTTTTCCATGTTCCTTGGTGTTATATACTGGCCAGGATGTCCTCCACCTTTGTACAATAAAGCCTGAGCCATGCTATCCACTCCAACGCATGGTAATGGGGAACGGATTCGGGGGATAGATCCATATATAGAGATTTCTATTCATCCAATGTCCTTCAAAGTTCAAGGGTAAATATATGTCGGAATTTATTTAAATCATTATAGATTGACTCATTGAATGTTCGTGCAAATTTCGTTGGGACCGAGGCCCTCCTTGTCTTATAAGAACAAAGTCAGATGATTCAACCACCAGCTTCAGCTGTCGGGTAAGTAGTAACGAGGTCAGTCAGGATACGGGAAATGTATCAAAAACAGCTCAAAACATTTCAATACGTTCGCAGAGTTTTATGGCAGGGGATAATTTGGCTCGACCACAAGTGAACAGGTCAACACTTTTTCGCAATCAAGCCGCAATACAGCTAGCTGCTGCATTGAATTATGGTGGACTAAAGGAAGAGTAGCTGATCACGATGCCGTCACGGCCATCACGGCCATCTGTTTACTTTTCCCAGGGTATATTTCTTGGCACAAACACGTCTTTTCTCTCTCGAGTTTCTCACGATCGAATGAGCTGGTCCCTCTGTTTCAACTGTTTTTTCTTAATTATTTTACCTGCACCTAACCCTGCGGCAATTTTGGGGGTTGAATATTGTATCTGCCGCCATGGCCACTCTCCAGCAGCTTATAGTCTTTCCTAGACGTCTATGAAGACCCAATTTTTGTTCCTCCGTGATTTCCTCCTGTTTCTTGTCTCTGTTCACATTCCCTCAGAGATAATTGGACTTTAGAGCTCCAACCGGCCTTCACTTCCCCAGGTTTTATCGCATAAATTCAGCCACAAGTTGAACGGTGTCGCCTCCGTGGCTTCATATTTGATTCGTGAAGCCCCTTTTCAATATGCATGTATAAATGCTCTACTGCACAAAATTGAGCCCTCTGCCATGCGAAGCATGGGCCTCAAGTGATTACTGAGAATTTCCCACGGTTCAAAATATGTTTTGCCCGCCATCACAGATCGCGCATGTGAATATGCTGCCCAAAATCTCTGGGAGTACTCATTATGCAAGCTGACTGACCAATGCTTTCACATAAACAAGAATTTTAACCAAAATCGTACTTGCAATAATACAAAACCATCATTCGTGCGGGTCATCTCACACACATTCCCCGTCTTTTTCTTCAGTCAACTGTGGCTTAATATCGAGTACCTCCCAAGGCTGGCATGGCTGGACCACTGCCGAGCGGGAGGTGGATGGAACTTGGCCGATATGCTCCTTGGGTTGACTGTAATCTGTATTGTTTAAGCCAACGTACACCAGTGTGAACGTAGGTATTATGTTCTGGAAGATAAGTAAGTTATATCAAACGAAAACTGCATTAACTGACGATCAGCTGCTGCGCAACGCCGATCCCGGTATTGTAGATTTCCGGATCATATAGCGAGACAGTAATAACCAGGAATATTGCCGTAATGCAATAGATTGCGCCAGACTCGAGTCTGGAAACATGTCAGGGGATAGACAGTACATTATGAAACCATACGTGAGTCTAATGGCCGTGTTGTAACGACTGCGGAGTGTGCGGTCAAGACCAACATGTGATGCTGCACGGTGGATCCATAATATCCGACCAGCTGAACGAGCCATTCAGCATTGAATGTGGACAATCGAGTATACTGACTTGCCTGTGAGAGCTGTGAGAACTAGATTGGTTGCAGTAGCCAGGCTGACTATGATTTGCCTCGTCACATCATTAACAGCGCCGCCGAATGCTGTGGCCCCTACAATCCCCATAACTACGCAGGAACCGGTCAGTGCCATCCAGCGGTGGTTTAAAATTAGGAAAGGGACTTACCGAAGGTAGATAGCATAAGCAGTGCAGGCACGATGACTACCTTCCTGCGGAATCCCCATATCACATAGCAGCGATACAACTAAAGTCCAAATCAATCCACGTACACACACTACAGATGACAAAACTCAACGAAAAGGGAATCTGTTACAAAACTGGTGGTGGGGCTGAATTCCGATTCGAAATGGAGATGATGTTTACTCACTTGTTTATAAAGAAGATGACACTCCATATGGTTTGCAATACTGAGTCATTGGACAGCTCGTGTTCATTCAAGACCTGCGAGTGAACAACTTGTTGGACGAAGTGTGCTTCTACAACAGTCAGGGCGATAGTGACTGCTATTTGCGTCGTTCCCAAGGAAGCCATAATGCAACTCGTCACTATGAGAAGGTTTATTCCAGGGGATTTTCGGCGACGGGAGAGGAGGTAGATGGTGAGCAAAAAGAGGGAGATGTATATGCCTGCGACCCAACTCAATCAGCAGCCATGCACGACGTAGGACACAACGCGCCGTAGAGCAGGAGAGAAACCTAACCGTTTATCAGACGATGGCCTTAAGATTTATGGTACTCACCCCCATTTGCAATAAGAGTTTCGTCATTAACTCCCACTCAAAATCCAATAGGTCAGAGTCTATGTATGGCATCGCAGTTATCGAGGCGGGGAAATGGAAGAACGAAAGGCCAGAATTGGAAGTGTCTAAAGATGAATATGAACCCCCAGGCTAGGATGTCGTTGTCGCTGAACTTCGAATGGGAGGAGAAATGGAAGGTGTTTGAAAGCGCGACAAACCATATTTATGTGACCTTTGTGTGGGACAGGGCAGTACTAGTGCCACTGCATCTGAGTATCTTCGCTGCTCAACCGGGCAACAGCATCTTCCTTGTTAGGTTACGTGGAAACAGACAGTTCCCACCCCGATCTCTTCCCAGATGTAATGGTAACGGTTTTGGATTCGATCTGCTATCAATAGACTGGCGGTGTGGCAGAGCTGTATGGCCGGCGTGTGGAAACTCAACCACACGCTGGTTTAGGTTCGAGCCTGATTTATTTTTATTTTACTTACATCATTTGTTTGGTCAGTAAATACGCACCCACGGTGCCAGCAAATCATCATTCTACGTCTCACGCTCATCTGTGCGAGCCAGTGTGGCCTAGTGGCCAAAATCCTGTGTCCTTTTATGTTTACCTTTGACCTACGAAACCTCGACCGTACGCACTCGGCGTGCGAAACCCTTCGACATTGCGGATTCACGCGGAATCTGCCTCACGACCATTTATACCACCTACGAATACCCTCCTCGTCCACGTCTCTATCACACTATCTATACCCTCGTCTCCTTCCCCCCTTTACATCCTTTCTATTCTAAAATCGACCGGCCACCGACCCTTATCAAGAACCCGGCTCCCAGGCATTTAGCCCTTCCACAGCGGGTGTCGGTCTAGTATTCAAAGTTGATGCGCAGTATGCGATAGGGATTCCCAGGCTCAGTCTGAAATTCCGGTCAGATGTTTAACTTGCTAAATCTGTAGACCGCCCAATTATCAACGATGGTTCGCATCGTTAGTTCAATGGAAACGAGCGGCGTGTATACCGACCAACAAGTCCTTCCCGCAGATATCCAAGCAGGGTACTTATCAACCAGGATCAGCAGATCTTTAGGGGTTTGAATCAAAATAATCAGGCAAAGGGGCACCGATGGGTCGAAGCAGGCAAACCAAATCATAGAAACTGGCAAGCAATCGTTGACCAGAGATGGCGCCAGAGTTAGTCTCCATAAACAGATGGTATAGCGAACGGTACCTGTACCGTTGGTGCGGACTTGCTGCCAAGGGAGCGTCAGTTCACGTGCATTTGCGTACATAGAAAAGGAAAAGATGAGGCACTTGCGAGGAGGAAAGCGGAAGAGAGGGCAGGAGACGCCACACGCCTCATATAGCAGCGGAGTGCAGTGTACTGTAGAGGAGGAGGTGGCTTCAGTACGCCGCACGCCGCAAGCTGCGGGCTCCCCAGCGGGGGGTCCGGATAAGAGTGCGATAACCAATTGTCCGTGCGCCGCGCTCCCACCCCACCCACCCTCAGAGAAAAACAAGGACGTTCGTACTCCCTCGGTAGCACAGGTGGAGGAGGACCCACGCGCGATCCTGCTCCGCACTCTACGCTCTACGACTCCCGGAATCGAAATTGGAAGGACAGGCATGTTCGAGGAAGCTATGCCGAGCACGAACGAGACTGCCTCGATCAAGCGCCAGCGCAAGGTCTTCGAGAGCAGTAGGCCTGCCGCCCTCCCATGCTTACTATCTCCCCCTCTTGCGAAACTCGCGGAGCCCGTAACAACACACCTCCACCGCGTCACGACTAGCAGGAAAGCTAGACGCCGCAAGCACGGATGCACAGTCTGGTTGCAGTCTGGCTCCGTCTATCTCTTGTCCCATCTCCCATTTGCCTGAGGCACGACGTACGAACGAAATAAACGCACCTTTCCGAGGTATTACATTGGCCAGGTGCGGACCTGCGAGCGACGAGTGAGTCGTCGATGAGGATGAAAGACATTAGATAAAGAGAGCTAAGAGAAGAGATAAGGCTTTTAAAAAAACTAGAAAGTGGGCACGGGAGAACACCAGAGAAATAACGAGTAAGGCAGCCTGACAATGGCGGATAGCGTCTGGCTCCCATGAAATATCGAGCCAACTAACACACACCTAATCCACTGTTGTTGGTAGAGTTCCCCAGATTCATCGGTGCCTTTTATTCGCAGGATTCTATCGTCCCGGCTCTAACTCCAACTCAATAGTGGTGTTCAAGTTGCTCCTACTCCTCTCCTTCACGCTCCTACTTGCTTTCCTACTCGTCTTCCTAACTCAGAAGGAGGATGAGCAGAGATGGAGAGGTCCTTTTTTCAGTAGGATGTCAGACCTCCTTTTTGCTTTCTCCTACTTGAATTTCCTTCCAATGCCTATTGCTCTTTACCCCGATATTTTTTCACAAAGTTGTAGCATTTCTCTACAACACCGACCTATAGAACCACCTCCTTAGCTTTTAAACCTTAGAAAACATTTGCATATTTTTGTTCTCCTACTAATCTCTACTCGCAATTGGCTAGGCATGGTTTCAAAGTTACCATTTTGAGCTCCTACTAATCATCACATTTAAACCCCCTACTCTGCCATGCAATAATGGCTTGAAAATATGGCTCAAATTGACTGGGGGTGCAGAATAACATTCAGATGGACTAGTTTTACCCGAAAGAAAAAGTGCCATTTTGACCGGAGAAATACAAGTAGGAACTGAAGTAGGAAGATGGTAGGAGCGCGAGTAGGGCCAACTTTGAACGGTACTAATATCTTCCAATGCCGCATACGTTTAGGGTAGGCAACGACAAAGTCCCTTGACCTGTGGGAAACCTACAATCGCTTCTGCTATGGTCTATGAAGGGTCGGCAGCTCGTCCAGTCCGACTCCAAAGCTGTTTCTGAATCATGGTGATCAAAGGAAGGCAAGTGGACGATCACGATGCCGTCACGGCCATCACGGCCATCTGTTTACATTTCCAGAGTATATTCTTGCCGCAACACGTTTCTCTCTTTCTCTCTCTCGAGTTTCTTTTCTCGCGGTCGAGCTCGGAACTATGGCCCATGAGCTGGTCCCCCTCTCTCAAGCTGTTTTTGCTTTCAATGAATCAATTGATTACCTGCATCTGACCCTGCGGCAATTTTGGCGGTTGAATGTAGTATCTGTCACATTGGCCAGTCTGCGAGTCTCAATGTACGCAACATCTCCAGGCTAACCGATATATAGAAGGATGGAGGGAGACCCAATGCAGATGGTGTACACATGGTCCAGCTTGGGAGGTCTTTCCTATCAATGGCAAACAGCACGAGTGAGATGTCTATGAAGACCCAATTTTTGTTCTTCTGTGCTTTCCTGTTTCTTGGGCCTTTCAAACTCCCTCAGATAATTATATTACGAGCCTCACAGGTCCAACGTCAAATGCTCTCTGATTATGTAAATTGATATAACTTCGCCTGGCCATCAACTCTGCAGGTTTTCTCGCATAAATTCAGCCACAGCTTGAAGGTAACCAACCACCCGATGGCACGTGGCTTGCACTTGCGCAGGTTAATTATATGTGCTCTGCAATAAGGCAGGAGGCGGGATCGGGTGGCTCTAAATTTCATTCATATAAATTCAACGACGGCCCGCAGACACTCAACCACCCAGTCACAAACACACCGTGGCTTCATATTTCATGGTAACGGCCTTGTTGAATCTGTATGTATCAATGTTCTGCTGCACATATTTTAATCCCCCTTGAATTATGTCATGAGTTCCCACGCTTCAAAAATATATGTTGCCCGCAAAGAACGATAGCGCATAAATATACTGCCCAAAAATCTCGAGGGATGACTCAGTATGCAATCTGACTACAAGACTTTTACATAAACAGGAAGTTTAACCAAAATTGTACTTGCGATAAAAGGATAATACAAAACCATCATTCATGCGGGTCATCTCACACACATTCCCCGTCTTTCTCTTCAGTCGAGTGTGGCTTAATATCGAGTACCTCCCAAGACTGGCATGGCCGCACTACTGCCGAGCGGGAGGAAGCATGATGGGTGGATCGAACTTGGCAGATATGCTCCTTGGGTTGGCTGTAATCCGTATTATTTAAGCCAACGTACACCAGTGTGAACGTAGGTATTATGTTCTGGAGGACCAGTAAGTTAGATCAAACGAAAAGTAACAGTCTGGACTGACGATCATCTGCTGCGCAATGCTAAGCCCGACGACGAATATTTCCTCATCATATAGCGAGACAGTAATGACCAGGAATATTGCCGTAATGCAATAGATTGCGCCAGACTCGAGTCTGGAGATACATGTCAGGGGATACTAGACCCTCCAATATAAGAGCTCATACATGATTCCAATGGCCATGTTGTAACGACTACGGAGTGTGCGGTCAAGACCAACACGCGACGCTGCACGCTGGATCCATAATATCCGACCAGCTGAGGGAGGCTTTCAGCATTGAATGTGGACAATTGAGTATATTGACTTGCCGGTAAAAGCTGTGAGAACTAGATTTGTTGCAGCAGCGAGGCTGAGTGTGATCTGTAGATCACTAATGCTGATGAATCTTCCTGTAGCGGACTCCACTATCCCCACACCTATCCCCACAGCTACACAAAGACCATTCAGTGCTATCCAGCGGTGGTTTAAAATTGAGAAGGCGACTCACCGAGGGTAAATAGCGTGAGAAGCGCAGGCACGGTGAGTATCTTCTTGTTGAATCCCCATATCACATAGCAGCGATACAACTAAAGTCTATATCAGCCTACACATCAGTAACGGATTCGACAAACTCAACGAAGAAGGAATCCGTTATGCAACTGGTAGTTTGGTTGAGTCCTAATTGACCCAAAAGAGATTAGGTTTACCCACTTGTTTATCGCGAATATGACATTCCTCATGATCTGCAGCACTCTGAGGGACTCGAGCTCATTCAAGACTTGCGCGTGAACAACTCGTTGGACGAAGTGTGCTTCTACCACAGTCTGGGCGATCGTGACTGCCATTTGCGCCGTTCCCAAAACAGCCATAATGCAACTCGTCACTATGAGAAGTTTTATTCCAGGGGATTTTCGGCGACGGAAGAGGAGGTAGATGCTGAGCAAAAAGATGGAGATGCAGATGCCTGCGACCAAGCTCAATCAGCAGCAATGCACAACGTAGGACACAACGCGCCGTAGAGCAGGAGAGAAACCTAGCCGCTTATTAGACCATGGCCTTCAGATTTACGGTACTCACCCCCATTTGCAATAAGACTTCCATCATGACATCCCAGTTACCGTCGAATTCCTCAGAGTATACAGTGTATTGCATCGCAGTTACTGAGGCGGGGAAGGGGAAGAATGAAAGTGCCTTGGATGTGTCCAAAGATGAATATGATCCCCCAGGCTAGGATGTCGTTGCTACTGGGAGGTGAAATCAAGGTGAATGAAAGCGCCAATCGCATCGACCATTTATGGGGCATTTGTGTGTGCCAAAGTATTATTGGTGCGACGGAATCTGAGGGTCTGTACCGCTCAACTGGGAAACAGCATCTTCCTCAGTAGGTTACGTGGAAACCGATAGTTCCCAGCCCGATCTCTTCCCATGTCAGTCTGACAGATGTAATAGAAACGATTTTGGATTCAAACTGCTATCGATAGACTGATGGGTATACGTCATCCCCAAAGTACGGTCTAGTATTCAAGGTTGGTACGTAATGTGCGATAGCGGCTTCATAGACTCAATCTGAAATTCCGGGTTAGATGTTTTATGTGACCTGCTAAATCTGCAGATCACCCAATTTTCTACATTGTTAGTTCATTGGAAACGACCGTGTATAGCGACCAGAAAATCCTTCTCCCGTAGATCTGGAAGCAGGGCACTTATCACCCAAGATCAGCAGATCTTTTGGGGGTTGAATACAAACTATCGCCCCCCACGATCTCGGACAAACCTAGAACTCGGACAAATCAGTTTTCCTCCGTCATTTCCAGGTCGTTTTCATCTTCCTTGGTGTTATATAATGCCCAGCATGTCCTTCACCTCTTTACAAGAAATCCTGAGCCATGTTAATCACCCTAACGCATGGTAATGGGGCAGAGATCCGTGGGTAGGTCCCAGCCCACCGGATGTGCATCTGTTCAAACTGTAGCGTCTCTAGATCTTTGACACACAGGACCCCATTCGATTCGGGGTCGGGTGATGGTTGCCATCGGTCGAGCTCATTACCTCCACTGTCATTTCTAACTGGCCGACATGCAAGGACTTTTGTTATGACTCCACACAAAGTACGTATAAAATGATTTCAGAAAGGCGCTGGGCCGTGGTTTGGCCGGGTCAGATTCCAGAAGATCAAATCTAGGATCTTGTAATAGAATAAACACGACACAATCCTCACAGGTTCAATCTATGGAAGTAGCACAGTAACGATTCCTAGCATAATCACAAGGATTCCCATGATCACAACCCGCGGAGAGATGTTCCTGCACTCGGCATTCGCTACGAGAGCCAAGCCAGAGGTTGTGTTGACCTGAGGTTGCGAAACGTTGTGATCATCGATCTTACAATCCAACGCCCAATCTGGAAGAAACAACGAAGATTATCAGTGGCGTTTGAGATTACACACATGAGGTGCCCACGTAGAAGACCATGCTTCACGGTCGCGTTCAAGAGTTTGCTGTCGGTGACAGCAACGATGCATGATACACAGGAACCAAGCTCTCCACCAATATTGTCGGTGCAGAGGCATTGCGAGATTTCAGGTGAAGATGTACAGTACTGGCATAGAAAGTACGCTAAAAATCAGAATTACATCCCAATTATTATGTAACGGCGCACCTTGAATGTCTGGTGCACAATCTCACACTGCGAGTGGCATGTTCCGTTCAATGGGGACAGAGTCGTATTGTAGTCGTTGTTCCAAAGAAAAAGCTCTTGGTAAACAGGGAACTCCACGAGGCGAAAGTGGATCTGTGGCTTGGGAGACAAGCTAACACCAGAGTCGTGACCAAGGTTTGATAGTTCGAGAGGTGAACATTTACCAGTTGCCAGCACTAGTACTGGGAAGAAAACAAGGGAAAGATATAGCAAGGGCACCATCATGGATGAAGGCACGAAATGCACCGGGCAGGTCGCCGTCTAGCGGATGTGAGGGTGGGAAGTTTGTATGGAGGCATCCATTGTATTTCGGTAACTACCTAGCTACTTGCGTATCCGAACTAACACGTCTCCTTAGGAACTTTAAGACTGGTTGCGGATGCAGCTCGGGAGCAATTCCTCACTATCTTTCATTTTTAGACGAGGTCGGCCGAATGAACGGCTCGCTGGGCCGGTATTATTCCCACGGTTCAATAATACCAAAACGGTCTGAGCGAGTCACTTTGAGCCTGTTATATGGTACCACCGCAAACTGGAAAAAAATACCACAGGCAAGTTAGAGAGATGATAGCAGTAGGGCCTTGTCTGTGCTTGTCTATCTGGGATGATTTGTGAGCGTCGGAGGTCAATTGCATGAAAATCCGATTGACATCATGAAAAGTATCAACCAAACATACACCATCTGATACCAGTTTGTTGTCTTGTTGCGCCTATCCTCTAGATATTTCAATGCACATTGCAAACTTGTTTCTCTCGGCTATGTCCTGAGGAATATTTGAATAGATTTCTTTTCTAATATTCGGACCCAGCGGAGGGTATGGAGGCTTGGGGAACCCAGCTTGTGAAAGGTCGTATTGTCGAGTGGTTATGTTGCTTGGCTTATTCAGAGTGTTTTTGATCCATCGTGTGTTCGAATCAGCCGGGACTTCACCTTTTTGCACACTACATTAATTGCTTCCCTTTCTTTGCGTTGACCACCGATTGCCCCGAGAAATATTTCTACAACAGAAGGGCGTACACATGGCAACTCGAACAGGCGCGCATTCGCGTCGGGTCATATGTGACATAGCACGCAAAAGATATATATTAGACATTCGAACAGCTTACATTCTTTGAAACGGCCAATAGAAGTCACGCATCGCACACGCGGTCACAGTGCCCGATGTCCCGCCTTGCGCTCGCGCACTTTCCCGTACCCGCGTCCCCCGGCCTCGACTTCGGTCCGCGTCTGCGCCCGCGTGCGCTGCAGACCACGCATCAGATGAGATGGATGAGATGGGCACGTACGCACCCCACGATCCTCACTCGTCTTGGCCCGCTAATTCGCCCTTTGTCCAGATTCCCCGCCCGCGCGTGCGCTGTCTCGTGCACGCCATAAGTCTGCCTGCAACGCGGTAATTGCGAGGTGTGCGCACGAGCGGGGAATTTCCGCAGCGCAAGTCGGCGCCGTGAGCGCACTCTCACGCGAGCAAGTCAAAGGGGGAACGCATGTGCGCTGGTGTGACCGAGGCGTGCAAAGGCGGTGGATGTGCCGCACGCGGAGTTGGTGGTTGTGGCGGGAAAGGGGAGCGGTGCGCGCGCTGATCTTGCGCAGCGACCCGAATCCGTGGTCTGACATTCCCGTAACCTGGGCTAGTGATGCTATCTGGCCGACGTTCAACAGGACTTAAGGATCCGAGTAACAATATTTATTGTACAGGTGAGAAGGACATTGCTAGCTTCAAACTTTTAACCTAATTCATCGGACAGACTACATTTCCAACATCACAATAGACGATGACAGCGACTTGAACAGCCTGCCGGAAGCTCAGAAGTGCAGCCCATGCGTCATCGGCCTAATGAAACAGGCCCAAGGCACAGCATTCTCTAACTACAGCCCATTGCACGTCGACGATTTCATTGCCGTCCAGCAAGCATGCGGCGTCTCGTTCCCCACAGATGTTCAGCCACCTGTGGCAAATATCTCGACCCCGATCGTGGCCAACTCGGCGGGGACCAGCGAATGTTTGTCTCGCAATCTGTACACGGTTCAAAGCGGCGACAACTGCCAGACCATTGCCGCAAGCAAGAACGTCGCCACGGGGACTTTGCAGTCAATCAACAACATTTTTCCCGACTGCAGCAATCTAATTGCTGGTGTCCAAATGTAAGCGCAGCGCTCGTTTCTTCCAGCAACTCGATCTAATGCAATTTGTTAGCTGCATCCCCCAACCATGCCAGACGTACCTCGTCAAGCCGGGGGACACCTGTTGGAGCATCGCATCTTCCCGCGGCATCACACTCACCACCCTCCTCAGTTACAACCCCACAATAAACCCCAGCTGCACGAACCTCCTCTCGGGGTTCAACATCTGCCTCTCGCCCTCCGTAGGCACCTACACGCCCACCACGATCGCCGGCGCCACCGTCACCAAGACCGACAGCTTCGCGACCTCCACTATCCCACCCCCGGGCCCGACCCCCTTCAAAACCACCCCCAACTGTGGCAAATACTACCAGGTCCAGACGAACGACTTCTGCCAGCTCATCTCGGTAAACGCCAGCATCCCGCTCGCCCTGTTCGAGCAGATCAACCCGAGCATCGACGCGGGCTGCGACAACCTCGTCCCGGGGTTCTACTACTGCGTGTTCCCGACGGCAGACTGGAACGCGACGGGTCTCGACAACGGGACGTCGACGACGGTGGCACCGCCGGGTCCGATGCCGAGCGGCACGACGCGCGCGTGCTACCGGTGGCATGTCGTTGTGAGCGGAGATACTTGCGCAGGGCTGGAGCAGCAGTTTGGAGCGACGCTGGCGCAGTTGCAGGCGTGGAACCCGCAGCCGAGCAGTACCTGCTCGAATCTGCTACTTGGAGACGCGTACTGCGTCGACGGGGCGAGCACGAGCTCGACGACGACGACGAGTATTACCTCTTCCACCACGGTTGCTCCGCCGGGACCAACTCCCTCGGGAACGGCGCGCGCATGTTATCAGTGGCATGTGGTTGTGAGCGGGGACTTCTGCGCGCTGATTGAAGAAGATTTTGGGATTACGATGACGCAGTTGCAGGCATGGAATCCGCAACTGGTTAGTGATTGCTCGAATCTGTTGCTTGGGGATGCGTATTGTGTGAAGGCGTAGATGAGACTTGGCGACTTGGTGTTAATAACATTGAACCCCCAGAATACGTAACTGCAAAAGTAGGATATAAACATCGATTCGATCGCCAGAGATGTAAGATTCGACCTTGGATTCGACGTGCCTGGAGCTCACCTTTCCACTACCCGCGACCTCGCCGCCTTCCCTCGCACCGGGAAGAAATCTCGCAGAGCCATAATACGGCATTCTCGGATCCTTATCGCCCAAAATCCCGGACCCAAACCGTCATATGTCGAGCCTCGGTCGCCCGTGTCCCGGCCTCGAGTAGGTACTGCGGCGTGAAACCCCAGCGAACGTTCGCCGTCTCCCGAATAGAAGCTGCTATACTGTTTTGGAGCCTTGGCAGCGGACGCGGCCGAGCGGAATGAAGGTCGGGGTTGCAGAAGGAGAGGGTGGCGAGGGTGGTCAACGTTACCGCTGTGCGTTCAAAGGCCAGCGGAATACCAGAGTCCAAAGCGTCGAGTCTCCTGCCAGTGAGCTGCCAGCAGTGTGAGATGGTTCGTCATACTTCAAATGATCATCAAGTGGCTGTGTCAGGCAATTGGTCCTGTCGATCCGGCCCTATCTGAGACTCCTCAAGCCTCAAGAGCCTTCGAGTCTCTGTTAGAGATCCGGGTTAGTTTCGTTAGGAATCGTTAGAGTTAAAGAACCTCTATATAATCAATGTAGTTTACCTGAACAACCTGTCCGAGAGAGCGAGTCTTCTGAGACGAGCCGGGAATATCAACCAGCCACGGGTTGCTTCTAGCCCTAGAGGTAAGCGCGTGGCTTTACAACTTGGAACTAGCTTGACTGAATACTAACGTGAGCGCGCGGCTTCACACTTAATTTCACACAAGATTTTGGGTAATCTAGATGGATTGGTAGAGGTAAGAATAGATGTCGTTACAAGAGGGAACGACTCCCTTTAATACGTCTACAGTGAGTCAGAGCAGAATAGCGGGGAAGGTTATGGAAGATTAAAGAACAATCTACCAATTGCCTTATCTGGTCATCTGCCGCAATACTAAGTAAGTGAGGAGTCATTATGAGTGCTTTCGGGTGCGTGAGGACTTATTCGGGACCGGACCTAGGGATATCCATCACAGAGCCCCCCCAGTCTTCATGCACACGAAGAATAAAGTAGACCAGCTAATAAATTCTATGTTACAAACTCTAGTCTAGCTAGAAATCAAGTGCGTCTAGCGCTAAGTTGTAATGAGAAGTACGAACTCTACAACATGAGCTCCGCCAACAAATCTTGAACCGACTTCAATTGACGGCGACGAATTCCGCGGGAAAGGATGTCACGCGAGGATTCGGCGATGGGTGCGGCCTCGAGGAGAGGGACCTTGATAGCGGGTACAGGCCAAGTCGTGATGTAGGACTTCCCCTCGTGGCTGCCGATGAGAACGTGTTCGCACTCGGGATTAAGGAGGCGAACGAGAGCTGAGTTGATGTCGTGAGTTCGGAAATACGGCACGTTTAGCCAACGCACCAAAATCCATCTTGTTCGCGTGTTGTTTGTCAGCCATGTACGCAGCGAGTGGTGCAAACCCGCCCATCGGAAAGCAGGTACGAACACGGGGCATGAAGTCGATTGAATGCATGCCGATGGAGGCGCCGAAGTTGAGTGTCGAATCGGGGCCATTTTGGATAGACACGAGCATGGCGAATGCCATCCACAGTGTGAAGTGCTGACAGACGTCTACAAGCAAATAAAATGCAAGTAGAGGAGTGAGCACGAGACATACCATAGATCAACTGAAGGTTTGCGAGCGCCTCGTCGCGAGAAGCGTAGCTGCGCATCTCGTAAGTGATCCCAATGTGTTCGCTGCGTAAGAGGGAGAGGGTCGGCATCGGAAGACCCAGCTCCTCCAGAGCGGCGTCGGGTATCGAGGACGGAATGTGGGCGCCGCCACCCTGCAGCCAAGGGTTATGATTGTTAGCTGCACAATGGATTACCGCCGAGACCGTGTCCAGAACACGGCGCGTCCTGAAGGTGATAGCTTCGCGGATTCGAACACGCCGTTCACCGTACTCGACAGTGTCCACAAGGTCGTCGTAAGAGGGAGGAGGAGGCTGAAAGGATGCTGTCCCCAAAGTCCCTTGATAAAGAGCACGAACAGTGCGGTTGCCGCCTTAATGGTAAGCCTCGGGAGTCAGTCACAAACAGCGCTCGTACCAAGTAACCGGTCCACGACATTAGGTGCGAAATTAACGTCGCATGTCCCAGGGAAACACAGGTCAGTGGGCCGCGAGTGGTGAGTGCTGAACTGGCCTCGGATGAAGTGCGGTCCGAGCCTGGATCCGTGATAAGGTCGGGAAGTGAGTCGGGATAGTCAGAGTTGGTATGTCTTCAATGCGGTGCGGAACGCCAAAGGGATACCCCAAGATGGTGATGGGAGCGCCAGAGTCGCAGATGATATGAGGAACAGGAGGGTTGGCGTAGGTAGAAGCCATTTTCGAAGGATGTATGGAAGTTGGGATAGGATGAAGCAGGAGATACGGCGCACCAGGCGTAGGAAACTTGGGCGAAACACCTATGTTTTAAATATGTTCCTGTGTAGTGCACGGGCGCCAGCGTGATATTATCGAAAAAGGAATAGTGAAAGGATAGAATGGAATGGAAGGTACTGCGCTTAAGCAGGCTGGGCCTGTTGGTGCGATTCCACTTTTTGCAAATTGAACCAGTCTTCTAGAATTGCCGGAGCGTTCCGAAGTGCCCTTTTCGTCAGCCATTCGTCATCTTCAGGTCCAAATCCTTCCCAGCGCACCTTGAATTGCTGAACTCGTCGTCCGCGAATCTTTCTCCATCTTTCTGCGAGTATGCGCTCAATACCAACCTCTGGCTTCGCATCGAAATCATCACGATTAGGGATTTAGAAGGTCGGTCAACGCCGAGGTCAGCTGGTGATTTGCGGTATGATTCTAGATGAGCGATGTTCAGAATGGGATGGAGTCCGTATGATACGGGCAGACGTAGTTGATACGTCACAGGGGAAAGTTTACGGATGATTTCAAATGGACCGTCATACTTCATGAGGAGTTTCTTCCCGCGTCCTTTCTCTTCACGAAGGAGGTTCAGCGAGTGCGGGTTGAGAACTACAAAATCACCTTCCTCAAATTCTGTCTTGAGCCTGCCATTGTTATATGCGCGTTTCTGAAAGACTTGCGCGAGAAGGAGTGCTTCTTTGGCGCGGCTGCGATTAGTTTCAAATTCGTCGGCGAAATTCTGAGCTTTATCATTAATTACCAATTCACCTCCCCCACCAGTTTCGGCGATGGGACGTGTGATCGCAGGACCAGGAGATATCAAAGAAGCACCAGTTACTGGGTGATAGCCGTAGAGGAGGTATGCCGGAGAAAAATGAGTGCTGGAATGAGGAGTGGTATTGTAGGATAGAGCAAGTGCGTCCAAATATTTGGACCAGTCATCGCGCGATGGGCCAACATAAGCGCGCAGTGCTATTTCCAGCGACTGATTGAGTATTTCGGTCTGTCCATCCGCTTGCGGATGATAAGCAGTCGTTAGCGCGCGCTTCATTCCCATGAGCCGGCAAATCTCTCCCCAGAATTCATTGCGCCAGCGCGTATCGCGATCAGTGATGACTTGCCGAGGAAGACCGAAGTGTGCAACAACGTGCTTGAAAAAGAGTTGAGCCGTCTCCACGTCGGAAATTTTAATGGAGCACGGAATGAATATTCCGTATTTTGTAAGCTTATCCACGATCACGAGGATATTGTCGAAACCGTCGGAGTCCGGTAGCTCGGGGATAAAGTCCATAGAGACTACTTCGAAAGGACGAGATGGAATAGGAATCGGTTGCAGTAAACCCACACCGCTGTGTCGGCGGGGCTTACTTTTCTGACAGATGTCACAAGTAGAAGTATACCTTTTAACGTCTCGCGACATTCGAGGCCAATAGTAGGTTGCAGCTAGACGATTATAGCAGCGGTGATAGCCGGCATGTGCAGCCTCTGAAGGGGTGTCATGTACCTCGGCCATAACCGAAGAGCGATATTTTGCCGGTACGCATAAACGGTTCAACCCCTGCCAATCTTCAAAGAAAATTAATCCATTCTCGCTATAATGATACTGAGGGTACCGAGGATTAGACCAGTCCTTCTCCGACTTCCACCCATCGAGAACCTGAACGAAATGTGGATCCTCGTGATAGGCGGCTGCCCACTCCTTTATTTCATCGCCTGAAATGCCTATCAGCACTGCATAGGCACGTGCGGTGGTGTATAATGAAGTAAGAACTTCGTCATTATCCAGGGAAATCTCACCGATAGTTATCGTGTCTGAGCTGCCCGAATCCTGCTCGGCGCGCACGAATCTAGTTGCCATAGTGAGTAATTTTTCCTCCATTCGAGGTCCCAGATCATCGTACATATTCTTCAGAGGGTCATCTTCCGTCAACTCGAGCATAGAAATGTGCTCGGTGTTTGGACTGTCTTGGGGAGGAATTCGACGGCGAAGGCGAGAGATGGGATCAACATTGGAGTGAACGCGGCCGGCGCGATGCACAATCTTGAGGCCGGGGTAGGCCGAGAATACCGTACCCCACGTCAGTAGTCGGCGATTGACATTCTGAAATGTGCGACTCCAAGTCAATGCAGCGTGATCAGTAATTGCGGCGACTGATTCACCTTCGAGAAAAGGTTGAAACTTGATGAGGGCCTCCTTGAGCGCCAGAGCTTCGCGTTCGGTGGGTGAATAATTACGTTCGGGTGATTTGAGAACTCGTGACCAATAGCAAATCACTCGCTCAATGTGAACCACCGTGTCTTCAAAATTTTCTGCCCAAGGACCGGGTGTAGGGACGTCATCAATACCTTTCAGTACTGTAACAAGAGTTGGGACGTCCTCACCATTTTTATGTGCACGTTCGAGACGTTCGTACATCCTGGTGCCGCGCAAATCTTGAATTCGGACTGGCTGAACCTGTTGCAAAATTCCGGCAAGTGCGAAATCGCATGCGTCAGAGTACACACGGTAGGGTTTACCAGCAATTGCGTATCCACGCACCGGAGCATTGGTAAGGACCTGCTTACCGAGCTCGAACGCTTCCTGATGCACCTTGTTCCATTCCCACTTTACACCTTTCTTGAGGAGCTCAAAAAGAGGTTGTGAGATCCACGCAAAAAATGGGACGTATGAAGAGAAGTAAACCATCATACCTAGGAAGTGTTGAAGCTCGTGTACGTTGCGCGGCTCATCCAGCTGTAAAATCGCGTCAACCTTCTCCTTGTGGGTTGAGAGACCAAGACGTGAGACTTTTTGGCCAAGTAGAAGTAGCGATTGGTAAGCCAAGTGACATTTCGGAGGGGAAAGGGTAAGATTAGCACCGGCGATGGCACTGAAAACGAGGTCGAGGTGCTTGAGGTGGTCTTCGAAGGTCACTGAAAAGATAACTATATCATCGATATAAACCAGCGCAAATATCCAGAGAAACGGCGCGAGTACCGTTTGCATGACGCGTTGAAAAACGCTCGGGCCGTTACGATAGCCAAATGGCATTCTCGCAAACTGGAAGAGTCCGCGATGTGTTCGGAACGCCAGTTTCTCACGGGATTCCGGCGCCATAGTGAGCTGAGTAAAGCCGGCTAACGCGTCAAGTGTCGTGAGCCATTGAGAACCAGAGAGTGCTTGAAGAATGTCGTCCTGTCGGGGAAGTGGGAACTCATCTGCGACGACGAGTTCGTTTAATTTTCGCAAATCAATGACCATGCGCGGCTTACTGTTCCGATAAACAATAAACACGGGTGCAGCCCATGGACTCTTTGAAGGCTCTATAACACCCAGGTTCAGCCATGAATCCATCTGTTTATCGATTACTTCTCGGTTAGCTGGGGAAACTGGAAATGGAGGAAGAGAAACCGGCTCCGCACCAGGCTTCATCGGAATTTCTACCTTCATTTCATAGTTACCCAGCCGGCCATCCAGACCGAATGCCGAGCTGTTGCGTAGGAGCACTTCTTGGAGCTGTTTGCGCTGTTCCGCTGTCACATCTGGGGAAATGTCAATTTCATCTAGCAAACGATCCGAGCTCACCGGATCCCCAGGTGCCTCAGCAGTTTTGGGACCACCCTCAAGAGGCTCCTCTGCAAGGGGGTCATCAGGTTCCGTCTCATTCCTCTGTGCCTTTGAAGCAATCTTGGTCTCCGAGCGGACAGTGGTAGCAAGTGAAGTGTCGAGTTTGACAGGCACAGCCTCCGACGATCCCGCGTCATCGGACCGGCCATCAGTTTGGAGATTGCTTCTGCTTCCCACCTCCGTCTCGCCGTGTTGCTCAGCAGCAAGAGTACGGACAAGGTGAGCATGAGCATTAATTTTCTGCTGCTGTTCCTTGCTGAACTTGTTCACTTTATCCAGCCAACTGCGCGGGTTACGAGCGGTACCAAGAACTTGGCCCGCGGAAATAACTACCGGCATTTTGGAAAAGTTGGCGACATGGAGAGCAGGCTTGTCCTTGGAGATAAGTGTATCAGCGGCACCGTAAAAATCGTCCTCATTGCCGTTTGAGGCTATCTTCCTT
Source organism: Mycena leptocephala (assembly GCA_029378395.1). Taxonomy (NCBI): domain Eukaryota; kingdom Fungi; phylum Basidiomycota; class Agaricomycetes; order Agaricales; family Mycenaceae; genus Mycena; species Mycena leptocephala. The sequence continues at coordinate 47,885 of JARJLF010000959.1, read as the reverse complement.
TCCACGAAGAGTGATTCTTGGTTTTTAGGAAAATATGCTCCTACCGACACAAGCTTACTGGATTCCGGAGGAATGATCGTGCGTTCAAGTGCCCACACTTCTGAATTCCTTTCTCGGAGGTAAGCCTTGCGCTTCAGCTTCTGGTTGCGACGATGCAATCCTTTAGACTGTCGCTGCTGTTTGATCTCAGCATGCACTTTTATTTTAAATGCATGGCCTTCGTCATCGCGCAAGGTCGGAGAGGTAGAGGATTCAACTTTTAACTGTCTTCCTGAACTTCCGAAACGCAGGTAAGTGTCTCCTTCGCTTCGCAGGATGGATATAGAATACTGATCCGCGAAATCATTACCTAGAATGAATGGAGTGGACATCCCGTTAACGACGTACGCCTCCACGTTCAACTTCACTGGTCCATCGTTTGTATGGAAAAACAAGTCGAGGTTGACGTATCCAGATATAGACGAACGTCCAGTAACCTGAATAAGCCTTACATCGTGTCCTGCTTTCACTTTCGGTGGATTGGTGAGAGCTTCGAGAGCTTGGCGCGAAATTAATGTTATATCCGATCCAGAGTCAATGATAACAAGGATAGGATCCGTTTCCAAGCTGCCGACCGTTGCTGTAGCCTCAGTTGCAGCTGCACCAAGAAACGACGAACCTGGCGGTCGCGCCATGTGCTTGCGCAGCTCGATGAGAGGCTTGGCCGAGGACTGCACTGGTGTGTGAACAATCCGATAATTTACAGCATTAATTTCCCGTGCAAGGCGTCGCCTGGACTTCCTGTTCAATGCAGGCTTCGAGCAAAAGCTCGCGCAAGAAGTATCCGAAGCGACTGATTCGCTTACCGTGTCCAAATCGATTTTAATGTCCATCTCCGAAGAAACCGTCTCATTATTCCCCCCCAGGCTGAAGTGACTTCCGCATCATAGGACGCAGATTCAGCAGTCTGAGGGGGCTGTTGAAAATCCTGCGGAGTTTCATCAGCTAAATCGTCAGTTTCCCCGTCACTTCCAAGCCCATAATAGAGCTCATCGTATTCGTCTTGCGCGTTGACATCCTCGCTGGTGGTGGAAGCAAGATTAGCGCGTGCTGCACGATTTCCTTTGAAGGAATGCTTGCACTCGTTATCCCAATGCTTACCACTACCGCAGTGACGGCATGGACGCGCCCCTTTAGACTCGGGCGTGGCTCGCTTCGAGACATTCTTGTCATCTTTAGGAAATTTTGGTGGAGGCAAATTTGAAGACCAGCCGACCAAGTTCGCGCGAGCCGATCGGAACGATGTACGATTATCGTAATCACGGTATGGCTTTTCTCTGTCCCTAGCATCGAGTTTGATCAATGCCTCTTCATGGAAACGAATAGCTGCCTGGAATTCCACCACATCCTGATACAATTGAGTAGTCAGGATTGTATTCCACAGAGTGGGTGCGCCATCCATTACATGCAGGATGATCTCGGAATCACTCAACGTGTACACAGTGTTCAGCAACTCAGTCTTGCGAATAAAGTATTGAGTCGGCCTCTCGCGCCCATGTCCAGCTTCCCGATACGATGCTTGATTGGCACGAGAGCGCTGACGGTCAAGCCAGTTGCGATTCATAAAGTAAGTCATGAATGCACTACGCAAAGTGTCCCAATTTGCCTCGATGGTGTTTCGGTAGATTTTTGGCAGCGACCAGTACCATGTTTCCGCATCGCCTTCAAGTCGGCGCGGTGCAATTCTTCCAAGTTGACGCCAAACTGTCTTTGATTCACGCGCAAGGTCATTGACTTTCAAAATCCAGCGCACAATTGTATCAACATTACCGTCCCACTTGGGTACGTTTTCCGCTTTCAACTTGAATTCGAAATGCGGCTCCCTGCTACCAATCGGTCCGTAAACATCTGCACCAGCTGGTACAGGTGGTGCCGTGCTGTTCCTAGGTGGTCGAGGCGGAGGCCCGGAAGGTCCACGATTCGCAGGCCGACCAGGTCCGTCGTCCGAATCACTATCGTCCGGGTCACCTCCAGGAGGTCCTGCAGCAACCCTCTCTTGCCGAGACGGTGTGGAGGCAAAGGGCTGAGTAGTGTACGTTACATGGCCACCACTCGCACGATGAGGTGCATGTTGAGAACCAGAGTCTCCTTGATGGTTCATGTGACGCATCTGCTCAGCTTCTTCTGGTTCCATTGTAGGAATTCGGACGGAATTCTCGCGTTCAAAAATTGGTTCCATAGGTTCCAAAAGTTCGGAGATTCGCCTATTACCCCGTGGCAACCCGGTAGGAAGAACAGGATTTTGAAACCCTGCACTTGTATCGCGGGTAAGCGGATATTGGGTTGATTCATCATAAGCTGACTGCCAGTGTCGAGGTATCCGCGGCGGAGTTGAGGCCACCCTCGGTGCTCCATAAAGATTGAAACCACCGCGAGAACTTGGAAGATCGCCGGCAGCTGAAGGCTCAGGCTTCACGGTAGTATTACCCCGTGAAGAGTAAATCCGCGATGCTGCCTCCATGATTTCTGTGTCACGCTCCCGCGGTAGATGAGTCTTGAAGTCATGATACTTATTCAAAAGCATCAGAAAGTTCTCAACTTCCACTCTGAAGCAGACACCAAGAATTTCAAAATCATTCGGCCGATAAGCATCCAAGATATCGTCGCGATCACCCCACTGAGGCAAGCCTGGCGGGGTCTTCCCTTCAATCAAGAAAGAATGCTCCGACTCTCGTCGCATTGTGTCCAATGCATGCAGTAAAACACGGTAATTATTTTTACGAACGCGATACACGAAGCTCCCATTTCGTAAGGTCAGTTGTTCCAAGTCCCTCAAGGTTTGATTAAGGAGCTCCCATTGATTAGGAAACTCCTCTCTCGCTGCAGAACGAGAAAGCTTCAAGCCTTGAAGGAGGAAACCCTTATGAATATTGTGAGCTCCTTGGTTGAGTGCCTCTAACCGCCGTGCAAGTACCTCCGTGTTGTTGCCGATACGACCCAATGGACGAAGCGTGGGGAAGTCAATTGTAACTTTAACCGGCGCTTCGTCGTTGAGCTCCTCATCATCCACGGCACCTTGCAGCTCAGTGATAGGCTCCAGATGTAGCTCATCACCCGTAGTAGGTTGAGTCGCCTGAAAAGTTAAAGGAGTCACAGAACGACTTCGGGACATATGCGGAGGAGTGTCGCGTTCGCGAGAAGGAGACGGGGATCGAGAGATAGAAATAGTAGCCATTTAGACAAGTTATTGGCAAACGTACCTTGTTTAAGCAAGAGATTCCCAGTTTGTCCACCAGTGTTAGAGATCCGGGTTAGTTTCGTTAGGAATCGTTAGAGTTAAAGAACCTCTATATAATCAATGTAGTTTACCTGAACAACCTGTCCGAGAGAGCGAGTCTTCTGAGACGAGCCGGGAATATCAACCAGCCACGGGTTGCTTCTAGCCCTAGAGGTAAGCGCGTGGCTTTACAACTTGGAACTAGCTTGACTGAATACTAACGTGAGCGCGCGGCTTCACACTTAATTTCACACAAGATTTTGGGTAATCTAGATGGATTGGTAGAGGTAAGAATAGATGTCGTTACAAGAGGGAACGACTCCCTTTAATACGTCTACAGTGAGTCAGAGCAGAATAGCGGGGAAGGTTATGGAAGATTAAAGAACAATCTACCAATTGCCTTATCTGGTCATCTGCCGCAATACTAAGTAAGTGAGGAGTCATTATGAGTGCTTTCGGGTGCGTGAGGACTTATTCGGGACCGGACCTAGGGATATCCATCACAGTCTCCTCAATCTCCTAGTCAACGGGGCGTATTACCCATGGACTCAATTGAACTGCTACTCCCGAAAGCATTCTTCCAATCTTGTGCTTTACAACCTGAAGTTGGCTTGAAGCCGAATCTTGACCGAATCAGTCAGATTTTACCAACCATGACCGAGCTTTGTCGCCCATGGGTGCTATGGTGCAATGGAATGGATCGCGCTCTCGGGATTATAAAAAGTTCTTGAGATGAATATGGAAAACCAATAGTCAATCGCCCACCTTTAACGCCCAATGTCCACTCCGAAACCACTCCAATCGACTATTGGGAGACATTACACTCAGCCACCGCGTCGTTTTAGCCCCGAGAACCAGTTTCAGAGGCGAAGCTAACCTTTCCTCACGTTAGAGTGACTATTGGGCTGCCTCCGCATCTCCGAAGCACATCCTTGGCTGGTAAATCCCAAACTTCCCACAGTTCAATATATGTAGGTCTGCCGACCTGGCCCTCATGCAGTAAGCTCAAGGGATGGCTCAGAGTAAAACATGACTAAACAAGGTAATTTCTCTGACACTGAGGGTTTGAAAGATTAGTTGGTTCAAATATGACAAGTAACTAAATCTGTCTGGTTTGCTATCCGTACCATGCATTCATAATGCGACAGAACAGATGTAATTGCTGTCAAACGTTCGACGATACACTTGTTACCTAATACAAGTCATCTCATACATATCCACCATGGTTTCTCGTGGTCCACTGCGGTTTAATATCCAGTACCCCAGGTTGGCATGACTGCACTGCGCCCAAACGCAAAGCAGTGCACATGTGTCCGTTGGATGAAACGTTGTGGATTGGGGTTGCGGGTGACTGTAATCTGTCTTGTTCAGGCCGACGTACACCAGCGTGAAAGTAGGTATTATGTTCTGGACGACATGTAAGTAAGATAGATCTAACCAGTTACCACTCAAGTGAGATTGGCCTGCACTGACGATCAGCTGCTTTCCGATGCCGAGCCCTATGGCATAGCTCTGGGGATCATCGAGCGAGATTGTAATCAGGAGGAATATTGCACAAAGGCAATAGATAGCACCGGACTCCAGTCTGTAAAATCATATTATTATAAGTGGTAGTCAGTTTAGCTATTCGGGTCACTGACATGACTCCTATGGCCGTGTTGTAACGAGAGCGAATGGTGTTGTCAGTATTTTCAAGGCCAACAAGATATGCTGCACGCCGGATCCACATTATCCGACCAGCTGGTGAGCCCTTCAGCACTCTATGTCGACAGTTGGGAAAATTAACTTGCCAGTGAAGACTGTGAGAACTACATTTGTTACAGCGCAGAGGCCATACGTGATTCGTCTAAGCTTAATGCTCGAGTTGAATGGCATGGCCAACCCGATCCCTACAGCTACGCCACAGGCCAATGTCATCCACATTCAGGTGTAAAGAATTGGTTAAAGGCGACTCACCGAAGGTAGATAGTATGAATACCGCAGGCACAATGATTATTTTTCTTTGAGATCCCCATACCATGTAGCACCGATATAGCTGAGATAAAACATCAAACAGTGCATACACCGTAGATCGGAAGCAACTCAACGAAAAACGCATCTGTTACAAAACTGGTGGACTGGGTCTCAACTTTGAACCTCTGGAATGGGGTTAACCCACTTATTTATCGTGAATATCCCATTTTGCACCGTCAACAGCTTCTCCACAGCGTCGGGTCTAAATTGTTTCATGACTTGGCTATGAACAACTTGTCGGATGAAGTGGATATCTAATGTGGTCATGGCGATGGTAACCGCCATCTGCGAAGTTCCCAAAACAGCCATAATACAACTGGCAGCTATGAGAATCTTTATTCCAGGATCTTTCCTGCGTAGAGAAAGGATGCGAATGGCCAGTAGGAAGAGGTTCATGTAGAGGCCTGCCATCTGATTTAATTTCGAGTAACGCGCGAGATAGGACATGGCCCACCGTAGACTAGGAGCGAAACCTAATCGTCTATCAGAATCGATGACCTTCTGATTTAAAGTACTAACCACCGTTTCCACGAAGAGTCGCATCAAGAGATGCCAGGAATTATCGAATTGCTCGGAGTCGACGGTGTATTGCATCGCACTTCGTTGGGTAGAAGAATGCAAGGACAGCTGCGACCCTCCAGAACTGCCTAAAAGACTAAAGATGCGTATCATAGAAGAATATTGGAAAGCCAGGCATCCGTGAGATCCCGTTACTATATACCACGGAGATTGGTAAACTTGATGTGAGAAGACCCGTGCCAGAGCACAATTAGTCTCTCGGGGAAAGACGGTTCAACCTGATGCTCGTACCTCTCATGTTGAAGCTTTCGTTTAAACGACGATAGCGAATCCAGCATAACTCTGCGCAAACGACCAGCTGCATAGCGCCTCCCCAAGTACGATGAGTATCATGACAGAGAATTGGGCAGGCTTCAACTTGAGAGAGGAACAGCCCGAGCATGACACACCATCATTTCGAAATGTTCATCGTTGATTTTGGAACTTTTGCTCACCGAGCCAACCGATAAATCTTTCGAACACTGGAACCTTACTCTAGATTGAGGAAATGTGTAGCTTGAATCGGCCCGTTGGCATTATGAGCGGACGCCAGAACACCGATGCTTAAAAGTAAGAGAGTCCAACGAAACCATCACTTTCTGTTTACGAATATACCAACAGTCGTCGGAAATTGTGTGAAACGAGCGTGTTAATCATCTGGACGACGTGAGAGTAAGCATCGGGCACGGCGTGTGGCATGGAGATTTTCGTAATACAACAGGCCACTTAGATAAAGGGAATAATCCAATCAAGAAACTTCACAATTGCGTACTTTGATGCCCTTGCCGCCCTGTGTGACGACGCCCTTCGGAGGAAGATTGACGCCCGCATTGTCACATCATGCACCAACTACCACCCAAGTACCATCCCAAATTTCATTTTTGAGTTCAATGCGAGACGATACAACTCTGTGTTGTTACGACTCACCGTTTTTGGGTTGGAACTGAGATATTCCAAAAATAGTTATCAATCCGAAACTCCGAACACGGCGATCCAGCTGCCTTATCTTCACAGGATTCTGCACCTATCGACTGGGCTACCCAATAATAGGCCAAAGATTCAAAGAATGAGGTTTGATAATACTAAAATGACCACTACTGTACTGTACGTACCTGTATGGTAGCAACCGTCACGGTCACGATGGGGCCGTTGCGTTGCTTGTTTTTGGCGCCGTCACGATCACGGGCCGTTGCCTTGAAAAATCGTGACACGGCGAAAAGAAATTCTGAAAAAAAAGTGAGCCTGAATATCTGCTGGAATGGCTTGTGAACCATTGATTACAGGATTGGAACAGAATAACTGTGCTCCGTCTCGTTAATATTGACAGAAAGAAAAAACATCTTGTTGCCTATTCAAGCGTGATCGTGACCGTTGCTTGAAGCAACGGTCACGATCACGGTGGTTCCGTTGCCTGAAAATGAGGCAACAGGTGTGTCACGGTGCTTGGGGTGTTGCTTCCATACAGGTACCTACAGTAGGTGTCATCTGTAAATAAACTGTGCCCTAACCTAAAATGATCTGGATTATGGTGCAACCAGCTTGCAGAATTGGCGATGATGATCTGAACTTAGGTGATTGATATTGTCTCTTCAACATTTTGAAGCTGTGTTATAAGGCCGAAATGAATAGTTGAACTTTGAATCAAGCCTGAACCACTGAACCAGACGAGTTGGATTGAGGAAACTCACTAAAATGCAAGGCAAAAAATATTACAAAATTCTCGTTCGCTGATACAGCTCAGTGATTCAGTAATATGTTGCGAACGAGATAGGTATTGATGCCCCTATGTCAAGTCAACGCCCACCCCACGGAACAAATTGATGCCCCCAGGGACATGACACCCTCTTGCCGCTCTCAGAGAAGCTGCCCAGTAATTTTTTTAAACCTGCCCCTCACCAGTAAATCCCAGAACTCAGAAGTGCACCGTTTTCCCCGTAAATTTGGAGTGAGTGGATCCGGCCCTATCCGAGACTCTCCCATAAAGGGCCATAATAGTAATCATTGGCCTTCAAGCTTCAAGAGACTTCAACTTCAATCTCCTAGTCAACGAGGTGTATTACCCATTGATTTACTTGAACTGTCTTTGAACGCTCCCGAAAGCATTCTTCTAATCTTGTACTTGTCTTGTGCTTTGTATACTCGACATTTGAACCTTGACCCAATCAGTCAGATTTTATGTGGATTAGGTTGCGGGGTGACCTTGTTCAGGCCGACGTACACCAGCGTAAGGTAGGTATTATGTTCATTCCGCCAAGTCTCTGCCAGTGGTAGGTGCCGCCTTCGAAATTGCGGCAAGTCTCCATGGTGGACCTGGCAAACTAATGCATCTGTTTCTGACATGGCAGGTTATTCCACCTTTCCTGCGCTTGATATTCACTGAAATTATGCCATTCCTAGGTCTTAGAAACAAAGATGTAAGATGCCACGAGAAAGACGAAAAATGCTCAAAGACTTCCATTCGAAGACGGAAGATCTCTCTCACAAGACAAAAATGTTGAAAGATGCCTTCCGAAGACGTAAGATGCCAAAGACAAATATTAATGTGCATGTTGATAACCATCGACTTGCCTTGCAACGGAACTAATGCATTGGCGCTCAGTTCCTCATCATTCTGCCGGAAACATTGACAGATCATCAGGTGCAGTCGATAGGTGTTTGTACGTTGATAGAACGTAATAAATGTATCCGCGAGGTGAATTCTGGCACTTCTGAGAGCTTCGAGTTCTAAAGGTGAAGAGATAAATATAGATTTGCCATTCAAGGGAAATTGACGCTCAGTTCCTCGTCATTCTGTTGAACACATTGACAGATCGTCAGGAATAGGTCGGTGTCTGTATGTCGACAGCCACGCATCTCCTGGAGTTATAAGTAACTTGGGCACACACACTGTCCCAATTCCACCAACTGACACCGGTACCGACCTTGAACCTCCTACGATATCGATGGCCCCATTGTACCCCACCCTCCTTTTCCTCGCGCTCGTTTCCCAGTTTAAACCAAGTATGTCGTCGTTCAATTGCATTTCGTTCATCTCATGCATCAAGTACATACACTTACCGCTCCATGCAGATCTTGCAAAAAATCATGCTCGGCTCCAGCACCGGCAGGCAGTGAATGAGACCTGCGTCAAGTTCTGTACGCCAGAGATCCTTGAGCTCGTACGTCCGCCGCCTGAAGCTAAACCTGTCGGTTCTTCCACTGAATGTGTACCGGCTATAGGACAACCTAGCGCTAGATGGTAAAGGCGCCAATGCGACGACATGCACCGACGCCATTGCCAAGCAGTTCGCCGAGTGCACCCAGTGTCAGACCGGCTACGTGACGGTTCCCTACGGTGGTATGCATGCACTGCGCCTTGCAGCTGAGAAAGGGCTGATGGATTTTGTTTTCTCAGAATTTCTCGATGACTGCCAGACCCTTGGCTTCCCTGTGAAAGATGTCTCAGATGCTAATGGGATTGTGCCGGGTTTCAATCCATCATCGTCGTCGTCAGGCGTGGACTCGCAGCTGGCGTACGTTCCCCAGTGCGCATGGTTAGTCGCTATTGTATTTTCCACAGGAGTCCTTGGCCTCTTCCATCTCTAGCTACCTCGATAGAATTATACCTGAGAACATATTTTCTTATAAGAGTGCGTAGCAGTCACTGTATAATGACATTAGTAGTGGGATGGGTATTTGACAAGTCCCAAGTCTATCAACGAGAAGGGGAAGAACCCGCGAGTGGGAGGATCGACAAGATGGCAGGCCCAGATGAATTTGATGCGAGGTACATACCCATGTGCGACAGATTAGCTTCAGAAGAAGAGCGACACATGTGTAGAACAGCGGCACATTCTGACGTGTGCGACACATTCTAATCTGTCGCACCTTGTTCGAACTCACACTGTCCAACTCAAAGCCAGCGCGTACACCACATACTGGGGGAATGATATATCAACCTCTCTAATGAGAGACAGGCCGTGATATTTCAAAATAAAGACGCAGAAATGAGTTTGAAATTTCAGCGAATTTCGGGCTATTTGGGGTTTTTCGAGAGCTGGAGGAAGTCTGCCGCGCTATCTATGTAGTATAAAACTTGCAGATTCAACCTGTTCAAATGCATCCAACAAGTATATTCGCATTCACACTGGACCGAGTCTTCCAAATTTCTCTAATATTGCTTTACAGTAAATAAAGGGCATAATCTGATCAAGATACCTCATAATTACGTCGAACCTTTGGGCTTCCAGGATCATTAGTAGCTTGACGACAGGTTGAACGGTGATTACTCACCTTAGCCATCTCAATCTTTACAATAGCATCAGAAATCTCCTGAGCCTCAGTCATTTTTCCCATCTTCCTGTATGTGTCGGCCAACATGCTCATGGTCCACACAGTCCCCTGAGGGTGCTTCGCAACCTCCTTCCATTTTTGAATTATCACCAACGCGAGCTCTTCTGCCTCTTTCAATCGTCCTAATTTGCGGTAAACACGAACTAGGTTACTGCTGGTCACCAAGGTGTCACGATGGTTCTTCCCAGAATCTTTTCCTGCTTTTTTATGACCACTTTCTGAAGGTCTGCTGCTGCCTGATATTGTACCAATCCGGAGTAGACGAGTGCCAAGTGGCCCATAGTAAGGAGGGTAGCAGGATGATCTGCCCCGAGGATGTTCTTCATCTTATCCACCGTCACCGCCCCAAGCTTTTCTGCTTGATCCAATTGCTTTAATTTGCGGTAGGCACTGGCCAAGGAGGCCATGGTGGTCAAGGTCTGAGGATGGTCCTCCCCCAGGTTCCGCTGTTTCTCCAAAAGATTTGAGTTCAGCCTTGCAGCGACCTGTTCAAGTTCTGCCTCTGAGCGACCCAACATCTCTCGAACATTTTCCACGATTGTCTGAGCCTCGGATGTCTCTTCCGGAATTTGGGGGATAATATCACCTATGTTATCAACCCCTGCTGTTGGCCCTTCTTGCTCGTGCCTTTGGATCGTATTTGGCTGGAACTCCATAAATGTATCCTCAGGGATTTGGGAGATGATATCCACAATTGTATCATGGATTTTCGCAATGATTGGTCGTTCCTTCGCTTTATGTATCCAACACTGTTCAGCCAAGTTCCAGAGGGGATCAGTCAGCCGTGGGACCTCATCCACATCCGGACGCTCGGGCCTAACTCCGAGTCGGAATACTAGCTCAATGAAATCTGTGTGAGCAATACCAGCCAGCGGAGATTCGTCTGTGTAGAGCTGCACAATTTTAGAGTTAAACCTGGACAGTAAACTGAGTCTTCACCTCATAGATTGTCATTCCAAACACATAAACATCCGATGCCATTTTTGGCAGTGAGCCTGCAAGGAGCTCAGGAGCCATCCAGTTCCGGCTCCCTGCCGTTATTTCACTTCCTTCTTGAGCCGTGCGAGTAGTCAAGTCGGCCTTGACCCGAGAAAGGCCAAAATCACATAAGAGTGATCTGCCTGTATCTTCGACAAGAATGTTGATCTGAAAGGATGAGTATCGAGAATAAGTTCAAAATCCATGTACTTACCCCTTTAATATCCCCGTGGCAGATCTTGCGTGAGTGGAGATACTGCAGACCCAGTGATGCATCACGGAGCTGGTCATGTCAAAACTGGTTCTGCATCTGTGCACATTGAACTCACAATATATACCGGATCAAAAGCAGGCCGTTGACTCAGAAACTGCCTAGCATTGTTGGGGATGTAAGGCATCACAATGAACGGGGTATCATCCAACGTGTTTGCTCCAAGGAACTGAAGGATATTTGGGTGGCGGAGGGTCAACCAGATCTGCTGGCTCCAGTAAGTTCAAGCACCTTCCACACAGTTTAGAATGGACACAAACATCAATCTCTTTCCGCAACAGCTACAAGTCAAACCATTAGTTCAAGATGGTCCGGTGCTTTTGTTTACTTACAGCAAGACTGGCAGTAATACCTACAACACTGTGAAGTACCTTGATTGCCACATCTGTTCGATTCCAAGAACCCCGATACACTTTGCCGCTAAATAATTTTCAGGTTAGCTAGAGTATAACGATATAATACAGACTCACAACCCCCCAAAACCGATTTCGGGGCCATAATCAACATCAAAGGATGCAATCATCCAGTCTTCCAGCTTGAGTTGTTAGCCACTCATTGAGCTAAGATATTGAAGTGTATGTGAATAAAACTTCTTTTCAGGAGGATTTATATCGTCTCGATCCAGTCTCCTTTGAATACAGGCCATCATGGCGATCATGTTGTCGTGTTTAATCTCTGTGGCCCGAAGTAAGTAATTAATTGGGTATTAGCAAAGAAGTCGACGAACCCAGTGTTTCTCGCAGATGTACTTGATTTTGCTCGAGAGCATTCAAACGGGCATTCAAAACATTTGTGTCCTCATTTCGTGCTGCCTCATTCACTCTTAGCATGCTCTGAATGCTCAACAAACCAGATATCTACTGAAAATGGTGACTTGGTTTCGAGCTAATAGATGTATGATGGGCACCTGAAATGATTTGAGAGAGATCCCGATCCGGCGATAAAAGGCCTCTATGCCAGCGATGCGAGAATCGTGGTTTAAAAGAGATTGAAAAAAGGCTTTGCTCTGCTCCTTGTTAACGAATCGATGAATATCCTCCAGCAGGCTGTTTGAGATTGGCAGTCGGGTGAGACTTCATCTCGTACGAAGATACCAGGCTCGCCTTTTCAGATCTGCGAGTGGTCGTCCACAGTGCGCCATAACAAGTCTTGAAGACTTAAACTCCGAGTCCAACGTGCCCAAAAGCTGGCCAACAGCCGTGGCCAGAGCCTCGAGCTGCTTCTTGCTTTCCCGCACCCCTTGAACGGAGGAGACGATGAATCTGAAGAGGGTGAGTGCAGCAGATAGTCCAGGGACGGGAGCCACTCCGATGACTTGCAGTGCGGCGTCGAGCGACATGGTGGGAGCAGGAGCAAGGCCGTTACGGAATAGGCGCTCAGCAGACAGTGACAGCCTGAGAGATAAATCACCCAGATAAAGAATGACGGGCTGTATCGCCCGGGTAGCTTTGAAAAACTTATACATGGAATACCAGGTTGAACAGTGAGCCACGATCGGAGATATTTTCGGGGTTGGCCAAATGAGGAAGATCAAGGTTTGACTCATCGGGCTGGTAGTATCTGACAGTTCAATAATAATACCAAAACATTCTGAACGAGTCACTTTGAACTCGTTATATGGGTAAAGCACAAATTTGACTGGTATTTCACAACACAATAATCGTACATACATATCGGCGGGTGTTACATATTCATTTTCATTGGGTACATCGTCATTCGTGGATTCAGCGGAGCTGTTGAGTGGCAGGAACACCCTTCGGAATGGGAGCGTGAGGGACAGGAGCATGGGGGGTCTTGATCTTGAGACCTGTTGGAAGGAAATTTAAGCCGTCTTCACAACGTCATTAGGGTCGGGGTACATACCGAGATCCCCGGCGAGGAGATCAGCTCCCTTCTCTCCGACCAACAAAGCAGACGAGTAGGTGTTGGTCCCGAGATTGTCCTAGACGAAATTTTGTAAAATTGAACGCAGGATTGAGGGGGGAAAACTCACTGGGCAGATACTCAAATCAACGACCTTGAGGTTCTGAGTACCTGTAACCGTAATTGAGCACGGAAATCGAAGCAATTGGCTTTGCTTACCGAAAACGTTGAGACGTCCGTCAACAACACCGCCTTCCTCTCTCGGCTTCATGGCTTTTCCAATTCGGTTGAGATTGTCGAAAATAATTATCGAGAGGCTGACTCACCGCACGTTCCCAAACTATGCCAGGTGGTCTCGACGTGGTCGGCGATCCAGTCGTCGATGGCCTTGTCGTCTTCCTCGGTGTACTTGATATCCTCGTGGACCTTGCTGGCGTCATAAGTCTCTCCGGGCGCGTGCCAAGTGCCCTGAAAAATTATCCGTATGAATTCAAGCATGATGTGACGGTGTCAAGGTGCACACCATGTGAATTCCGACCGTAAATCCGTTGGGGAGAATGCCCTTGGCGGTCTGGATGTCAAGATCTTTCGCGGCCGCGGGAGATGCCGGGTGGAAACGCGGGTGGTGCGAGGTCAATTCCCCGCGGAATGCTATCATCCAATGAGGATCAAAGATACGCGAGTGAGCAGCGATCACATACCATCCATTCTCCTGGCGACTTCACGGGTCTTCTTGTAGCTCCAACGAATCGGTGCAAAGTCGGCCTTGTGGTTCATGAATCCGCTGTCGAAGTCGGGTTCAACGTAAGGGTTAGCGCTTTGGATGTGGATCTAACGAGAGAATTGGCTATAATTCCGAGGAATGCCGAATAACAGACCTTGCCGCGCGAAGCCGGGTACTCGAGATATTGGAACATCGTGATGTACTTCCCGGGAGGGAGGAGAGTGTGATCCGCATACGCTGCAAAGATAAGTAAGTCAGCCTCTATATATATATTTTTTGAACATGATGGGCGTACCCGCCGAAACAATGGACCCGAACCTAAAGCAAGTAATGATTAGCGTCAAGGACGAACGATAGATGGCGTTGGGAAGCTTACATAACCGGCTTGTCGGGCTAAGAACACGGTATGGTTATTTTATGGAACAAAGCTCTTCTGGGAGGCGACAAACCTTGTCCTTGAAGTAGGTATCCCAGAGTTTGTTGAATTCGGGGCCCATCTCTTTGAGTTCTGCTTCCGTCGGGCGGATCTTGTTGAAGGAAATTATTCAGACAGCTGTACGGCGATGCCTAAAAAAAATTCACCTTGAAGCCGGCATCGATGGCATTCGACGAAAGTCGCGCTTTCTGGAGGGTCCATGAGAAAATATCCTAAACCTTGACGGAACTCTACTCGCCTCGGGAGAAACCTCCCACTCATGGAACAACTCCTTCTGGACCTCCTTGTCGCCGCGGAGGAAGTCGTCCAAAGTCGTACTCTCGTTGGAAACACGATAGACTAGGTGATGGTTCAGACCAAAGGAAGGGCAAGTATTAGCTGCTCACTCGAAAGGGTTGTGTAGTGGCTGAGGTGGAGATCAGAAGTGAGTGACTCAGTATTAGATGGGACTTACTCCTGATATTGCTCGCTGAATAATGAAAATCAGTCCGTCGGCAACATCTGTGAAAGAAAGACAAAGCGCACCCAACTCCAGGAAGGTCGCTAACAACCTTGATGTCCAGCTTCTTCAGGAGATCCGCCTTGCCGACGCCCGAGCGCTCGAGGATCTGAGGGGTGCCGAGGGTCCCACTGCTGATGACAACACACTTGCGTGCTTTGACAATAGTCTCCATGGTTTGACCAGCGTGGGCACGGTTGCGCGCCGGGACGTACGCGACACCGACGGCCTTGGTACCCTCGAAGATGACGCGTGAGACACGCGAGTTCGTGCGAAGGAATAGGTTGTTTTGGACGTCCATAACACTGTGGACATAGGCTGTCAAGGATAAGGTCAGCGGTTTTGTCGAGGAACAAAACAATAACGGACCGGTAGCAGCATCGCTACGCCTTCCAGTGTGCCTATTGATGTACTTCGCCCAGATTTCTGACGCATGCGAAGTGTCGAGATCTGAAAAGAATGAGCGTCATGAGTTTGATTTTGATTCGACACTTGCCTTGAATATCGTCTGCGCAGATTTCAGAGGTACTTAGCTCGCGGAAGATTTTTAACATTAAATTTTTTGCATACCGCTGAACGGAATCCCAAGAGTATCGGAGGCGCGCAAAAGTCATGAGCTGCAAATGACATAATTCAGTATACGCGGCACAACACGGCATGAACGACGAACCCAAAGCTGTAATGGTGCCGCCATTCGAGATAGCAATCGGCCCGTCGTACCCGTGGGTCGTGTTGTTGCTGGGCTTCTGATAGTTCTCCAGCTATTTCGGGCGTGTGAATCGCGGGAGAAAAGAGGTCAGATAAATCGCGCACCCGCTTCATGAGAGGAAGGAGGTCTGATGGAATGGTTTCAGGATCATTTTTGGATGAATGCGGACTACCGGCACGAACCTTTGGCAGTCCACCCCTCGGTCTTGAAGTCGTCTAAGTGTTTCATTCATCGTCAACAATGCAGTCGGCGTTCATCTGTGTATCTTACCCCAGTCAGAAGCAGACGCCTAGAAGGATGGTCAGCACTTGCACGCACAATTAAGTGTACCGATTACCCTGGTGTACATCTTTTCGGAACGCGAACGGATAAGTTTCAATAATATCCTCCGAGCTATACACAAACCTGGAAGTTGATGCTGGGATCGAGTTAATGCGGATATGGCACGGAAGATAACATAAAGATAGTCACCTGCTTCCACCACCTTAAACGACCCAGGGTAAATTCGACGATGGAAGGATATCCGATGACTGTGCCTCTTACCCAAAATATTGGCACATCTAAAGTTGTGATTGATTTGAGTGATTTAGAAGAACCGCGAGGTTTCGACTCACGGGACGATGCTCTTCCTTCCGCGCATATAGGAAGACGCCTTGGTGTCTGTATAGAATGTCGCCTTGTCGTTGCTGAGTTCATCCGTTAAAACTAGTAGCCAGAAGAAGATAAAATCCTTACATTCCATCTCTCTGCATGTTCTTGACGAAGATACCCGGCCTGTGGCAATCAATCCACTGAAACGAATGTTCAGGAAGATAAGGCCTACCTGTACACCTGAAAGTCGGATCTTCAGCTCAAAATTTGAAGGCGGAGTCAAAGAAACGTACCCAGGGATCGTCCCTGTTGTTCGCACCAGCTGAATAATGCCATCGATGAGATCAAGTCAGGAAGAGGTAACACTAGCTGCACCTTCGATCAGCATGACCTTCAGGTTAGGGTCGGCATAGGCCAGACGCCCCGCAACGACACATCCTATTGGTTCGCACATTAGACAACAGTAAGGCAACCAGTGGAGTTCGCATACCGGCTGGGCCACCTCCCGCAACGATAACGTCGACTTCCTGGGGATGGACCATGATTTTACAACTTAAGATGGAGCGGTGTTATTCAGGTTCAAGAGCAGGATAGAAATCCGTGGGGCTTTCGATACAATTATCTGGCCTTTTATATTCGCATTGAATGGATGGGAAATCCGCAGGGCAAGTGACCTGACAAGAACAGACAATTTGTCAGATGATACGCTTGGAGAAGTGCATAAACTTTACTGCGTTCTTGAAGAGACTTGGGGGTGGCATTGGTGAGAGAAGAAGGCGCTGTTAGAGCTGGAGTACCCACGTTTGCGATAGTGTGGTGCGGGATACCATACTGCTCGTCGCGCTCGCGGCTCAACGTAGGGCGGGACGTCTGAACATAGCAGCGCCTACTCAAGTCAAATGACACCGAAGGGCGGGCGCGGCTTCAACATATTCCGCGGAGTAAAAAACAGGTGTTCCAGATATCAAATTCCTGAGCGATGATGAACAGAAGTCTATATTTAATTACAGTCGCTTCTTTTTGTGGGGAAATGCGGGGTAAATGTTCCATTGGTTGGCGCGATGCCTGGATCTCGCTACCCGGTTCTCCGTACGGAAAAAATCAGCCGAGCAACCTGCGAAGACGCGAGCTCATACCTGAGGTAGTACACCCTCATATCTACGGAGCAATGAATCAATTGGGCTGCCCTTTGTTGTCAGCTCGCACGAGAGACAGGTCAAAGATGCCGGTCCGTAGCAAACAATCTCACCTGACCGTTTACGTCGTTCAACAATATAGTAGAATAGAGTAGAATTCTACCCCACAAAAACTGAGGTTCGGTAAAACTATACAGCCAAGACGTTTAGTCGCACGTACTGCTCAAGGTCCGTGCCTCCCGCTTGATTCCCGAAATACGGGACAACATGTGGCCGTATCCGCAGACTCGAATATGGAGCGAGTGAAAGCCTAGAATTCCGAAGCGTAGGTAATACGCGGGATTCCAGTTTAGTCTACATACCAAACGGAGATCTAGAACGGCATTCATGCTTATGCATACCCTAGTGCAGCGATGAGTGTCCAAACATTAGCGTTTGAACGGGAACTAGCGGCGCTGCGGGGCTGCGGGAGTCCATGGCCCCGTCCGCTGGACAGACACACACTTCTGAAAGTTTTGGTGGCGTAGAAGTCGAAGGATGAGTACTGAGCGCTGAGCGCTGAGCTCTACCCACGCATTTTTAGCAGAGAATGTGGGTGAGAGCAAGAGTGTGTGTGTGATGTCACATGTGACCGGGAACACGTGGTATTGTCACGAACGCGTCGCGTTGAAGTGATGGCAGCTGAGTGAAGCCGATAAATTGAATGCTGACCGATATTCGGAGGAAATAGTGGCATTGCAATGGGGAAAGCAGGTAACAGTATTTGATGGTTTTCGGATCTAGTAAGAATGAACTAGGAATGGTCGCCGGAGGCCTAGACTTCAATTAAATGTGGGCGTAAAATTGAAATTCATGCTGACCCTCAAACGGATGATAAGCAAAATTCACTCTAGCTCCACCATTAATATGCGGTCGCAGATCTAGAGCTAATGCTCTCCGGCTTCGACCCAGAGTGAGAGATCGCGGAGTCCGCGCGATGGTCAAGGAAAGATTATTATAAATGATACCGTCGTCAATCGTCATCCCGTCTCGGGTTTTCGTGCGCAATGGGCTAGCATAGGAACAATGTATAGTGGACACACCGCTGTTAGCTAGCTTGGAATAGTAAATTTGATGGAAGAAGCTTGAAGAGGGTTTCGGGACAGACCAACATCTACAGGGACAACACAAATGCGCCCCACCTGTTGCTCTCCGATATCCAGATATGACACGGAATCCACACGGAAGCGACTATTACTCGTCTGGCGGAAATTAAATATCCACGTACCGCGGATGCGGACCAACTGTCTCCCGTGCCAACAAGTCCACCGCGGCGTCCTCTGCCCGTCGGACTCCACGATATCTTTTGCGAGACGATGTGGTGAAGAGCAATGGGCCGGTTCCGGAACTGTGTCCTTCCGCCGCGCAAAAAAACTTTGCGAGTATCAGAGGTGTGTCATGGGCTGATATCGATGGCCTGCAGCTGAATGCTGTATTCGCGAGTGAAAGAAAATTTCGTCGAGTGTTTCATTGCCCGGGCTGTGCTTGTTCAGTTTATTACACTGCAAGCTAGGCACTGGCAGAATAACACACCTGTAGACTCTTGGTCAGGAACGAGTTTTGTATGAGGCAAGAAGAAGGAGACGACGTGTCTGACGATTGGACGGAGGCTCGCCTGAATATTAATTGTACGAATGCTCTGCTGGATTCCGGAATCCTACCCGACATTTCTTGAAAGTTTTTAAATTTTTATTCCGATAGCGTCGCTTCCCGGCTCAAGCCTTCAGCAAGCCGAGGTACGAGGTTGCTTTTGTTGAAGCGTCTGCCTATTTACGAGAGACTAGCTCTCAAGCCGTCGTTTGTGGCACATAGAACAGAGACGTAAAGCCACCAGATTTCATTGTGCTAGTGGCAGATTAGTCTAGCCAAAATCATTGACAAGCGATTGAAGCCCCCGTTAAAAGATGTCCAGTGTCGTCCCGGCCAGCCTCGGATACGACGCAGATCCAGAAAAAAACTTTTGCAAAGGAGAGAGAAGACTCGGAGAATTCCCCTGGCCAGCTGTCCGTCTAGTATCGTCCAATAAGTGCTCGGATATTCAAGGATTAGTGGACCGAGTACCATCCCGCCTCGCATACGACGCAGACCCAGAAAACCCTTTTGAAAAGAAGACAGAATCCTCCCGCATTCCCCTGCGCGCGACTCGGAGACCAGATAAGTAAGTATGTGAAAACCAGATCTGTATGTGAAACCAGGGGCCCCCAGCATGGTTGAGTTCGCGGTTCGATGAAGTGGAAGTGGGAGGAAGTGAGAGGAAGAGACAAGCGGTGTCGGAAGATCCCGTTTCTAAATTCCACTCAGCGCTAAACAAAGTTCAAACAAACGCAAAAAACATACTTGCCTATCTCTCCTGGTGCAACTTGAAACCGATCCCTTTGCGGCCCGCTCGTCGATGACTATACGTTGTAGTTTCTTTAGAAGCCTGAGCGCCGGCGAGAAATATTGCAGTAAAAAATAAAACGCGTGAAAGTAAGCTACACGTCGTTTTCGTTGTGAGCAGTAATATACAAGTGGAGCAACATTAATACAATACAAGGTTTATTATGTATGTCGTTGATATCAAATTCAGTCGTGCGTCATCGTGTGCGTATCGTATCGTGTGCGTATCGCAAGTCAGCGCTCGCACCATTGAAGTCAGATCAGTCAATCGCAAGTCAACGCTCAAACCAAACTCCCCCCCCATGCACATGGTCCGCCGCGCCAAGCCCGCCCGTAGCCGCGTTGTCGCCCGCCGTGTACCCCGCACCCGTCGTCCCCTGCCCATGGCCATTAGTCCCATTGACTTTTTCGTTGTTACCGGCACCAGCATGCCGCCCCCGCATAATCAACGACCGTATCGGCACTAACCCCGGCGCCAAGAACAGCAGCACCACCAACAGCTCCGCGAGCGCAGCGAGGGGGTACCAGAGGTGTTCGTTGCCTTGTGCGCTTTGTCTTATGGAAGACGAGGCGGCGGAGGCGGGGGTGGGTTGCCCCGAGGCGCGCTGGTGGACGGTCGCGGTGTAGAAGAGGATGCGGAGGAGGAGGAGGACGGTGATGAGGAGGAGGATGAGGTGGTGGTGCGTGGCTGTTGCGGCTGCTGTGCTTGTTCCGCGTACTACTCAGAAAACAGCGTCAGCGAGGGGATACGAAGGATGAGGGAGGAGGCAAAGAGACTGACGCGATCGCTCGATACGGACAACGGCAAAGGTAAGCAGCGCGATGAGGACGGTCACGACGAGGAGGATGTACGTCCCCGCCTCGTTAAGCTTATTGCCCACCGTCGTACGCGAGACATTTGCGTCCAACGCATACGCGCCGCCCACCGCTCCGATAACAACCGAAGCCAAAAGCAACAGCTCGACGATGCGGCCCTTGCGGAAGCCGCCCATCATCTTCGGGAGGAAGCTGCGCCCTTCTCGCGCGCGCGATCGATCTTCGCGAGGCGTTGGCGGTCGTGGAGGAGTCGGTTCGCGAGAGGAGGATGGAGAAGAAGCCACGTTGTAGAGGACCATGTAGGCGATGGCCATGCTCCTGTTGAAGGCGTCGTTGTGGAAGTTGTTCGCCATCGCTGCGCGGAGGCAGAATGATACGACACGCACTAGAACGGGGACAGGAGCTCGTTAATCAGCTTTGCGCGCGGGACGAAAAGAAAAAGGGCGCACGGGCTGAGAAGAAGGCGAGGAAGCTGTATACCCATCCGTGTCTGCGGACTGCTTGTACCATGTACCATAGCATGACCAGAAAATAGATCACAGCGAACACTATTGGCGCCCATTTGTTTTGGATACCGAGGATTTGAGCATAGTTGGTCGCCATGGCTGAAATACGAGAGACCTCAAGGGATTTTGGGGCGCTCCATCTGGCAAGGAGTCTTTTATAACGACGCACGCAGCTGTGAGGTGCATACGTCCACGACGCGTCATATGTAAGCTCGCCAATGCCCAAGGTTCCAACTGAAAGTTTTATCGATGATGCGCATGGCTTGTCATACCGATCGCGAAGCCGCCAACTTAAAAATACATCCAAAGTAGAGAAGATTCGCAGTGGATATCTGTCAGGAAGAGCCGTGTCATCGCGGGAACTCTGTGCATGGCGATTGTTGACTGGGACGAGATTAGGGAATAGTAGGTTCCGTGTTCAGGACATCTTCCAGTGGAGCAGGGTGGAGAAAGACGAGAAAACGTGTTACGTCGGGTGAAAAGAAGCGCCTTGCACCGCCACTTCATCCTCCCAAATTAGGACAGAGGTCGGACTCATTCAACAGCAGTTCACAGCTGGCCCTTCGTTTTCTTTGCTATCCAAATTACAGTACAGCTAGAAGGAAAAACGGTAGAAATATTTCGCTTTTAGAGCAAAGTTTCGGCTAACTTGAAGGAGCTCCAACGCGTCACTGACAGTTGGGGCTATTTTCACACACATTGAAGCTCCGGCGAACTCTATATTTATACTGCAATAATAGGTGGTAGACAGTCTTAAATGCCTAGGATTATTCTAATCGGCAACCCCTTGCTGAAATACGGGGGTTGTTGCTTGTAAGTTCAGATCTGATGGCGAGAGTGGCGGGACGGGCGGGACGCACGTCGGGCCCATCCGGGCTGCGAAAATAGGTCAGAAAAATCTGAACAAAGGTAGAGTCACCTGAGGCAGCTACTCGCAATTTTCCGGGGGCTATGATGCTCGGGGTCAGCCGCATTTTCCTGTTTTTTTCCTTGTCTTTCCTGCTTTCCTGGTTCTTGGTGAAAAGAGGTCAGAAATACCTCCAAAAAATGTAGAAGAATTGGAGGAGACACGGAGCCCAACATTAATTCAGTCCTTGGCCCCGAACGCGCCCGATATCCATTCTAAACAGCGGGCGGTGGTGTCAAATTCATTTTTGGCCTCCAACTTACTTCTGACGTGGGGTTGCTGAATAGAAAATTCCCGTCCAACAACCCCCGTACATCAACAAGGGGGGTTGCTAATTAGAGTCCTAGGTACCTACAGATAGATTTCAATCAATTTTTGGCACTTCTCAGAGCGGAAGCGAATTAAAATAGCGCACACGCTCCATAGTTATGCGTCGGCCCGAACTTTGCTCTAAATTCGAACATGTCTATCGTTTTATTTTAGAAACCGGTAATTATAGAGACTGTAGTATTTCTCATTCGAGCAGCTACAGTCTAATTAGTTATTGGAATATGATTTACATAGAGATCGCGTTCGCCTGCTTTAAAACACTCTCCTGTACGTTCCCAATTATGTCGTTCAAAGAAAACGCGTCCGAAAGATAAACCAACGGAACATCCACACCAATTGTTTCCCAACCGCCGTACGAATCTGTCCGTACGCGATCGAGTCGATCCGCAGGCCGACAGCGATTCGTTCAAGTCTGATTTTTGCAACACCGTCAGAGAAACATCACCCAAATAAATATTCAGTACGAACCCAGCGGCTCCGATTCCTTCAATTCCAGGACGACACGCAGGATGGACACGACGGAATCCGCGACGTCCGTGCTGTCATTGCGATCATACGGGGCTTTTGTGTATCCACGTCAGCGACGAGGCCGCGAACAGGGTGTCACTCGCATAGACAGGAATGCGGGAGAGCGTTTGCACGTCGAGCGCCGCGATGACCTGGACGGGCACCGACGACGAGAGGCGCGGATTATCAGCGGCAGCCCGTCTTTGTGGGATATCGTGTGCACTACGGCAGCTGTGGCTGAAGACGGAGCCAGGTTGTCCATGAGCTCGGATTCCCAGGGTCCGAGCTGGAGGGATACGCCGGGGAGCCCATGCTGCGCCGGTACGCCGCGAGTGAGTCGAGGAATGCGTTGGCTGCGACGTAGGCGACTTGGCCTTGGTTTCCAGTGGGACGCTATAGGATAGATCAATATCTTGTGATAATGATAATAATTTCAGGATAGCGTACCTGATGCTGCTGAACAGCACGAAAGAGTCAAGGTGTAGGCGAGTTCCACGGTGAGAGGTGGAGGTTGTACGCGCCGTGGACTTTGGGCGGAGACATGGTCAAAGGCATCGACGGTAATGGAATCAATGGTCGCGTCATTGACAGACGCGCCGTGTGATGATGCTTTTTATGGCACCAGGTCCATATGTAGTCGTATCTGCTCCAGACACCTCGCAAGGCATTCAGATCGGACGCGTCTCCCTGTATGTACGCAAAACGGCTAGAGGTACCCGCCAACGTCGACAACTGTTGTGCACCTGAAGAAACATCAGCCACGGGGAGCCTAAACCATGGAGGAACCAAATACTTTTGCATCTGTCGCTGGTCGCCGTCCAATGAAGACAACACTCGAGGATCCAGCACGATCATCTGCAAGCCTAGTGCAAACCCAATACTCCCATGCCGACGATAGCAGCGACCCCCGATAGTCTGACATCAACATCGCATTCTCCCCACCAAAGGCCGCAGCTCGGGCACGAACCGTCTCAACCGCACGGCTGACTCACCCGGCAAGCGCGAATACCTGTAGGACACCATATACTCCTTGGTACTGCTGCGGAGCTCCGCCGCGAGGACCTCAGCTACGATGCCGGAGCCGCGTCGCCCGGGAGCTCAATTCCATGCGCGTTGTCCAGCCCGACCTCCGTCCGAAACACGCGGAGCATCCCCTGGATCATGGTGCCCAAAACGGGGTACGCCGTTGAGGCAACGGAAACCGGCGCCGTCGAAAGCACGATGAATCTGAAGGTGCGTTTCTTGCTTTTTCCGAGCGCCTTCATCAGGAGCAATGCGCTCTGCCAAAATGGAGAGAAGGACGATGAGTCGGGCGCATCGTCCATGTGGGATGCATTAAGGATGATGGTGCAATCTGGCAGGATTTCAAAGGTCTCCAAAACGATGCTGAGAGAGTTTGGGCGCTCCACCCGTCAGGGAAAATATACTTGTCGACAGAGTCCGCGAGCGAGTCGATCCATTCACATTGTTTGCCGAAATACAGAATTTTCAAAGTTGGTCTGGCGTTGGCAATGAGTTCCTTCGGGATCCACACCTGCTCGAATGAGAAGTTTGCCTCGGTAAAGATAAACCTTGAAAATCCATACCTGCTGGAACGAGAACCTTCCCGGCAACGGCCGACTCTGCGGGATGCCCATGTCGACCCACACTACAGAATATTTGTCGCAGGACGCCAGAAGCTCTCCCGAATGAGAGATAACTTCGAACGCCGTCGATGCAATGCGTTTATTAGGCTCAAACGCGACCGGAAGGCGGTATCTGCAGATAAAGGAATCCGGGAAGTCCTTAGACTGCATGGAAAATCCCTCAAGCGCCAGAGGCAAGAATGCACCGCCGGATTCGGATATGGCATCCAACAATGAGACCCTGCACGTTCCTAGCATGTGCAGACAAGCGTCGAGCGCGCGGATTCTATCGTGCGCCTGGTTTGACGTCGGTACCACCTCCACTAGTCCGTCGGCATGACTGTCCCACAAGTGGACCGAGGAAATGTTCCTGAATAAAGGTCCGAACTGGACGTTATTAAAGGGGAGATACACCTCATCTCCAGCGTACACGGTTGTCGGGGTATCATGGCTCGCGGCAATAGAGGGAATCGAGGAAATCGTCGCCGAAAATTTCCCGGAGCAGAGCTTGTCGTCGTTGTCGCGGTCTGACAAGGAAAATGCACCTCCTTCGCGAACTTCAACATTGCCCGATTTTCCAGGGGACTGTAGCACCCATGGACGATGGAAGCGAATATCCAGTGAGTTGGTTGGTTTAATTCGGGAAAATACGTCCACAAAAGCGGATCCAGGCAGCACCACTTCGCCGTTGATACGATGATCGTTTAGCATCTGCACAAAGGTCAGAAGGAATATCACTAGCCAAGAATTTGGCCCACCTCATATAAACTCTGGTCGACGACAAGTGAAGGAATCGTTGGATCAGCAACCTGGACTGAAGACAGCCCAGAACGAGAGGGAACGATACTGGGGTAGTGGCGCTGACGTTGAAAGGGATAGGTTGGGATATTGGTCTTCGGTATCCCCTTCCCAAACAGTTTCACAAAGTCGGGGTTAATCCCGTACTCAAACAAGGACGCGAATGCGGTCAAGAACGCAAGCTCTTGATCCTTCTCTTTCTTCGCCGCACATGATAGCAGCATCGCCTCGGAAATATCGTTATACTGCAGCGCTGCCAACGCGGTTGGGGACGGGCCAACGTCTAGGATGCAGGCAGTTTTAAACGATTTATCTTGTTTGATTTGAGCGGCAGCCTGTTCGAACTGAACTGGATTGCGCGCATGGTCAATCTATACATCGATCAGAATGCAGCAATTTTACTCGATGAATAAATCGAACCCAGTAGTGTGGTTCAAGAGATTGATGCGGTGCGACTTGCCGTCCGAGAACAGTCGAGAAAAGCGGCAACTGCAGCGGTCGGATTTCATTTGCGCGACCTTCGAACCACGCTCGTAGTTCAGGAAGCGCCGCATCGATGCAATGGCTATGGAAACCTTGAGAAATCACAATGAGAGAATTATTTGGCTTCAATCTTTCCGGCCTACCTTGATCAACATTGAGAGGTGTTGCCCGGATACCTGCTTTCTTCACGTGGGAAACAAGGACGTTTATGGCGTCCATATCGCCGGAAACAACATGATTGGTTGGGCTGCTGAAGACCGATATTCCTACGCGATCCATGAATTGGAGGTTGTTGATGTATTTCGAAATCGCCACCGCGTCTGCAGCTATAGCCGCCATCCCGGCCGGGCGACATGGATCCGGAGACAACATTCTGGCTCGCGCGACAACGAATTGTAATCCAAAATCGTAGCTTAACCCGCCGGCCTCGACTAGGCCGAGAAATGATAAGGACCGGTATGATATGGCACAAGAAATATCTTACCTGCCGCAGAAATCTCTCCCAGACTATTGCCAACGACCGCGTCTGGCGCAATATTGAGTTTGCGCAGAAACTGGCACACGGAATATTGATAAACAAAGATCTAGAAAATCAGGGCGAGATTAGAGAAGTAGTCGAAGCAAAACGAACATAAATTGCTTACGCATATCTGAGCGACTGCACTTTTGTCAATTTCGTCAGTTGGTTGACCGGTACCTACGATAAACGATAGGACATCAAAGTCGACGAGAGATGACGCCTTGGAAGCAGCGTCGGTTAGTATCTCCCTGAATTCCGAGAACCTTCCAGTCAGCGCATTCGCCATCCCGTAGAATTGCGAGCCTTGTCCAGGAAATGCAAGAATTATCCGGGGATTTGAAGGATTTGCTTTTGAAGAATGTGCCTGAGACAGTTTGTCCTTCAACCGCTGAACCAGACCATCCAGATCCTTCACGACACAAGAGAACCGGTAGCGGTACATTTCGCGGCCAACGCAACTCGTGTAACAAATTGAGCGGAAGTCTGAGGCGGGTGCAGTCTCGCAGAAGGCCAAATAAAGCCGGAGATAGCTCTGCAGCGCGTCTGGAGACTTTGCACTGACCGCGAAGATCAACCACAACGGTTCTGCATTGATTTCTATGGGTTCAGAAAGCTCTGGAGCTTCGAGAATGGTTCCGGCAAGGGTACCAGCGAAGCCGTACGCACTGCTGCGGATTAGCAGGGTGGTTGAGGTGTCATGGAAGCACATACACAACAAGGGCACGATACGGCACGTTTGCTTCATTACGCTTCGGTAATTCGACTAAAGTTGAGGGAATGTGAAGCGGAACAAGAGTGGTATCGAGTTCACGGTTCAATCTCTCGCCCGACAGGCTGTTCAGACCAGTTACTTTGCCCGTCGACAATTGCTTTATCGCTTTAACGATGCCGACTAATCCGGCCACCACTTCAGTATGTCCAACACAGGTTTTGGCGGCGCCAAGGACCAGTGGCCGCTCTGATGTATGAGATCCGCAAAAGACCGCGTTGATCCCTTCGATCTCGATGAGGTCGCCGAGAGAGGTCCCTGAAAACCAGTAGGTCAGAAAGAAACAAGGCGGGAAGGGGCCAATATTGTACCAGTCCCATGCGTTTCCACGAAACTGGTTGTATTGTTAGTCATGTTCAACAATCCCATTCAGAAAAAGCCCACTCTATATCCGACGGCGAAAAGGACGCCGCCGCAAGGAGAGAACGCTGTAGAGCGGCCTGTCCAGCGGCGTTGGGAGCGACAAGACCCTGTGATCTACCGTTATGCTTCGTGTCCGTGGCCTTGATAACGGCTAAAATGGTATCGCCGTCGCGCAGCGCAGCACTCCGCGTTTTGAGGATCAAAGAAACGGCCTAGGGAAATGTGATTCGTGAGAGGAGGGAGGCAATACATATTGTCTGATGCGTACCCCCTCCGCAGGAGCATAACTGTAACACAATAAGTAGGTATACGGTCAGGTAGTATTATACGGACCCATCAGCGTCGCTCGAAAAGGTAGCACACCGAGAATTTGGAGAACACATTTTCTGCGCGGACAAGAACCTGCAACTAAGTGTCAATGTGTGCAACATCCAGATACAGAATAAACATTTACCCAAAGCTCCCAGGCCTTGCAGCAAAATTAATTAGCATTGGGAACTGTACATATGAAACTCACCTGCCATGTGTGCGTATTTGCCCCACAGACGATGGCCGTTTCAGCCTGCCCTGATCGTAAATACCGAACAGCTACAGGAAAAAAAGAATAGAAAGAATCGGTTCTTGATTCTGGACTGTAGGAATCAACTCGACAAACCTTGATCAAAAGCAACCATCCCACCGCTGCAGGCCGTATCTAGAGATACCGAGGGCCCATGCACATCGAGCAAACTGAGAACGATGGTCAGGAAATGCTTTTCACATAAAATGCAAGAAGCGCACTAGCTTAAACGACCGCAAACAGCGCTGTTTGCACCGCCAGTACCGTAGAAACGTGTATAGGCTATAAAAAAAATTGAGCATCACACATCCTGCCGAATTAATGAACTGCCTACAGGCGAATCCCAGAGATGCGAACATGAGCTGAGCATACCCAGCATCCATTGAACCGGCGGTGAATACTCCGGTATCAGTTCCTTTCAACCGTGAACTTGGGATGTTGGCATTTTCGAGTGCCTGGAAGGTGGTTTCGAGGACGAGCCGAGCAGTAGGGAAAACCGAGTACGCCTCAGCCGATGAAATCCCGAAAAATGTGTTGTCGAAGCTCGCAATTTCAACGAACCCGGCCTTTTCAAAGGCGATATCGCCGGGTTTGCTGGGATCCCCGCGTTTCTGCAAGAAACTGGCGTGGTCCCAACGATCTTGCGGGACAGGAACCAAGAGATCTTCGCGCATGTCGACTAGTGCTTTCCAGAAGGACTCGGGAGTGTTCAGGTCTCCCGGAAGCCTTACTGCTTGGCCGACTATGACGACGTCGGTCGACGCGTCTGGATCGCTGCTCTTGGCAACGGACTGAAGAACAGTGGGTGTCCCATCGACATGGTTCAAATGTTTCGTGATCGCAGCAGTCAGCGAATTCAGATCGACATGAGTATGGCATGTGTTTCGAGGAAGATTGAGTCTGAAGCGCTCGTTCAGTTGGCTTACGATTACCAGAGCAGCGGACGAATCCATTCCCAGCTGAAAACCGCAGTAAGCTTCACGTCTACCAAAGATGATTCTCTTACCTCCGCGAACGTCGACTCTACATTGAGTTGTAGAATTTCCGATGAAAGACGAAGAGCATCAGCGACGATAGTGAGCACGGCGTCCTGAACGAAACTTTGCGATGGCTGTGTCGTGTGGGACGATGATGGCGAGGAGCTTGATCCCAATAATGGCGTTGACAAAGAAGCCACGCGACTGCCATATAAGGATTCCAGCCTCTTCCGCCAAATCTGGCCTTTCATGGTCGTCGGAATCTCCTCCCCTTCCTCCAGAAGTGTCACACGAGACCAATTTATTCGCAATGGAGGTGCGAGTTCGCGATTAACAGCGCGTATCACCCGCGAAATTTCGAGGTTGGTTGACGGATGGCGGTGGACGTGGGATCGTAATTCAATCAGTGCGCATAGGAACTGCGAGGAACTGCGGAGAAATTTATTTCCGACAACGCACGAGCGCGCAATCAGCGGCGATGCATCCAAGGTTTTTTCCAAGGCTCGGGGATCCACCATTTCGCCGGAAACCAACTAATCCAAATTAGTTGAAGTGATTTGCTACCATCCGAGCGAGACTCACGATGATAAAGTCGTCTTTGCGCCCCAGCCATTTGAGACGGCCAGCAGACTTCTTATAGCGGTCGCCTGTCTTGAATGTGATGACGCCATCCGGGGCCACCACAAAAGGAGAGTCGGGATAGTCAAGATATCCCCTAGAGATAACTCTGCTGGAGATGTAGAGCTCGCCCTCTTCGCATTCATCAAATTATATTCTCGGTTAATTCGTAGAAATGTACCTGAGTCGTGAATGTTTCCATCGCCGTCGACAAGGGTGAATGAAGCATCTGAAAGAACACGGTCCTCGATGGGCCATCCCAAGTCATCATCTTCTTCCACCGAGCGGTGGAAGAGCGCGCCTGACAACAGTTGGAAAAAATTGGAACCAAGAAATCACTCAGGACGTACCGCCGAGCTCCGTCATCCCGATGGAGAGAACTACGGGTATTTGATGTTCCTGAGCCCATCTGATACACTCCTTGCTTGTCGGCGCGCCTCCCAATATAATAAGTTTGAAACCCCTCAGAATGCGGAGCCATTCCTCGCGGCGCTCTAAATCAGGCTCGGACGTCACAGCTTCCCTTATTCCTTCAAATATCCAGGGAACGACCGCGAAGGATTCGGGGTGATACTTTTCCATTGCCCGAAACAGCAAAATGATTACGTCGCGGTGCCCCTGATCTGGAGCTCCATCAAGGAAGTAACTCGATGGAGTCAGGCCAAAAATGTAACACCCGCCAGTGAGAAAAACGTGGGTCCAGATATCGAGGGCTGTCAACATATGGGAGAAGAGGCCCCAGCCAAGGACACGGAGATGCTGAAAAGGGACGCCGGGGTATGTCCTCTGGTTCCATGCGAGTAGCCAGCGAGATTGTGCGATGATCGTCTGGTGCGCCAAGGGAACACATTTGATGCTGGAAACATCCGATGCCGAGGAAGTGAAGAGATAAATGGAGATGCTGGTGGGGTCTGGTGCCGGGTACAGATCTGGCGGAAGGTCGGCAGCATCCACGAAGCGCTGGGAGAGGGCCGCCATGGTCGTATCTTCTGGAGTAAAGCTTAGAAGAGGGAATCCGAAACCTGGGAGCCGTTAGAACGAGAATAAATGAATGAGAAATACCCGTACCGAGGACGATCTCTTGTGTGCCCTTCTCCGTGGATGGAATCGCCACACAGGCGGGCGAGATTTTGGTTAGCATCGGTCGTAACAGGGCCGCAGGTGTATGGTAGTCGATTGGAGCGATAATTCCGCGCAGCTTCCAGACGGCCAAATGCATAGCGAACGTATACGGCAGATTTTCTGCAATAATCGAGACGGTAGGACGAGGACCGTACCGATTCTCGAGCTCCAGAGCCAGGCCTGTCGAAATGACGTCGAGATCATCGTAGGTCCAGTGTTCGTCCGCACACTCGACAGCATGTTTCCCCCGGGTCTCTGCGTTCACAACGAGCTCGCGGAACACGTCCAATAATGTCGGAAGATTGGTCACGGGCATCGAAGACAAAGGAAAGATGAACTTGAAGGTGTTCTTGCCAAGTTGTCGACGGTCACCTTCAAACAACGAAAAATCGGTGGCCGGCGGCTGCCTGGTCGGATCGGACCGCATTGCGGCGGTGCAGGGGGAGGGTGGACGATCTGTCTGAAACGACAATTCGGGAGAGTCATCATGATTATCTCAGTCTGGATGGTACCTGTTTCAAAGTGCCATTAGTCCAAATGGGCCGCCTCGATATCAACTAGTGATGTTCAGGGCCCGGCTTCAAACCCTAGGCCGGCCAGGCCGGGCCGGGCCCGCCGCAGGGCTTGAGCGGGCTCAGGGGCTTGGGCTTGAGGCCCGATTGTATGAAATCGTAATTTTTGCATGCAAAAATACCCATGTCACTCCAGGTAAGTGTTTGACTTACTCTGGATGTTTTGGAGGACATTTTCTGCCTTCTGGAGCGTTTATTTGTCAGTTTAGATCGGCCCAAAATAAAGTTTCTGGTTCTAGTGGTTAGAAAGTATCAAATCAATTGGTCCATCGAATGGAATTCACTCACATATCATCCAAACGACTATTCCTACTGCCAGGGTCCTAAACACTCGCACCCTGCCTTAGGCCCGACCAAGCCCCGGGCCTAGGGCTTCAGGCCCTGGTCGCGGGCTTGGGCTTGGGCTTCAGAAATCTCGAGCCCAAGCCCGCTCAGGGCAGGCCCAAGCCGCGGCTTCCAGGCCAGGCCGGGCCCTGAACATCACTAATATTATCAACTGGCTATATACGGTTCCGGGAGGTATCCAAAAATCCTCCCTCCAATTCTAGCGAAAAGAAAAAAGGAGAATCCAAAGAATGAGACCGATTAGCGCGCGCAAAACACCTTGCACCGCCACATATGTTTGGCATATTTTGCGTGGGAACAAAGTGTCAATGTCACGATTGAGTTTAAAACCTGTTGTTGCCACGTCTGACACCAACACATGCGACGAGCCCCTGCTCTTCCCAGCGTTTGCGGCCTATTTCCATCTGCTTATCGCGTTTTCTGCTGTCGAACCACTGCATTTACTGGTTGTGCGTCGACATGCGCGACAGCGGCAGTGCTGAACGGCGGTGGCATGCGGCGGCCGTCGCCGCGAGGCGAGCGTGGGCGGGATGATAGGGTTGAGGTGCCGCGAGACAGGATGCGCTGAGGGACCTCTCAAAATATCTGTCACAATTAGTGCGTTATCGACTTAGTCGCTTTAGGGTGCTTATCTTTGAACCATTTTCGCTGAGTCGGTTTACCAGTTTACTGACGCATTCTATCACATTGAAATCAGTATTGGAACCCGCGAGTCGTCTCCTGCTAGTACGAAAAGGGAACTGAGCCTTCGTAGGCCACAAACATTCGGTGCGATGCTGGATACTGTACCCTCCGACCTGTGGATCGGAGGTACGACGTGCTCCACCCAGGGGACCCTCTTCACAGATGTAATGGGCCGCATGAGCTTGTACTCCGTACCGCAAACATTCGGTGCGTAGATATGGGCTTTAGGCAGATGGGTGATACCGAGTCCAGTTTCTGGCATAATCTTTCCCAGGCTCGAGGCCATGGGAGCGGCGCCCTCCTAACACTATTATCGCGATCAACCAGGTCGCCGCCCGGGAGATAGGATTCTGGCTTTCACGTGTTCGTGGTACGGACGATCCCGCGAACGAGGTCCCTGTACTCTGCCGATATCGAGTTTCTACAGTTTAAATTGACTGGTACTGCGTCGGGTGACTGGACACCTTTCCGGCACGTTTCTATTGAACAGTGTACGCCCAGTGAGATGCTAATGCTTGCTTGACACAGCTATCAGCTGATAGCACCAAGCTGGCCACATTCGACATCGGGTGCTCTCTTATTTGGGGGTCATTTGGGCGGCCGTCCCAGGTTCCGCTCCGTCGGAGACTCTCCAGAATGGACTCTATGAATTTCGTGCATGGCTCATCGACCGCGCTTAATTTTTATATCGATAATTCAATGAGTCTTGACTTCCGCTCGACAGCTTGCGATACGGACGTGACCATCTCTATGCCACTTGGAGGTCGCACCTGGCCGATTAGCTCAGTTGACAATCTAGGCACTGTCGCCGTTTCCTCTGAGAAAAAAAAACATGAAGGTATATACTACTGCGTGGATTTCGTGAATCCGTCATCTCATCAGCCCGACTTTCACCCGGCGGGCGTCTTCAAGGGTGTCTTATTAATATCTTAAACATCGCCTCATTGATAGTCAAATCTCTCTTTTGAGGCTTGCATGTCCCCTCACTTGCCTCTGCCGTTGCTGCCACCGTTGCTGTCTCTAGGTTTCTCAATTCATGGTGACGTGGACTCTCAGGCGGCATGGGGCTGCCGGCGTGTGCGCCCATTACTCGCTCTACTGAAACAAACTGGTGGGCGAACGCCGGTGAAACGTGGAAACTGAATGAATTGTACGTAGAGTTCTCCCGATCACGGCGTGAACGTATCAGCGGGATTGTATATTATCCACTACGAGTAAGTAGTACCTATCTTTATTTGTCTTCCATCCATCGTTATAGGGACTCTATCAGCCTCGAAGTGCTCTGACCGTACATCTGGCAACGTTGATCCTACCTATACTTACCACGACCAAAGATATCCGCCATAGTAAATGATGATCATTTTCTTAAAAGAACCTCAACGAAGGGGCGTCAATATCAAGCGGTTACAATCTCAATGGGAGTAGTCTGGCCCAATTATAGCAACCACATATAAAACCTACTTGTGGGTTAGTTTCGGCCGCATACCACATTTCCCAAATGGATCTCCAGAAGTTGTGAGTGCTCTGTTGCTTCAATCCACTAATGTCGCTGGATTGAGGGTCACATCAGAACAATCCCCATTGTAGGCCTGATACCTATCCTCCATCCTTCCACCCAATTCAAAAATGAAATTTAGTTCATTGGCACCATTCTGAATTGGGCATTTTGTGGAATCCTTGTTATCCAAGTCGGTGAGTCATTCGCTGTGAACGGCTGGTGACATCTTCTGACACACGAATATGCACTGAAGGCGTGTACTATTCCGTGTTTTCAAAGGACCGAACCTTTGTAAAAATTCTTGTCGGGTTCGTCTTTGTGGTTGAACTTCTGGAGACCTTAGCCAATACGCGAGATGCCATGCGCATCTTTGCTATTCGCTGGGGAGATGTGAGAGTTCTCGACGAAGTCGGGTGGGCTTGGTTTTCCACACCCATCATCGGCAGTATCAGTGCGTCTCGGCTTTAGTATCCGGTTTTCACTGTTCGTGGATTGAACTTCGATCAGGTGCAGCCCTTGGCCAAGGTTATTTCGCCTGGCGAATTCATCTCGTCGGCAAGACACTCTACATTCCGGCGCTGATTATGGCTGTACCTCGAATCCTTTGTTCGACATCCCTCCTGCTCACGAATATTCAATTACAGATCACCCTCGTTCAATTGGGCGCTGGTGTGTGGAGCGGGGTTGAGATATGCCTTGCAAAGGAATTTTCTCAGCTGCAGACCAAAAATCTGAGGCCCACTGCTGTGAATTCTTCAGACAGTACCGTCGCGGAAATTTAACATGCCTTGTTTTCATTAGACTTGGCTTGCAGCAACTTCCCTGTGCGACTTAATCATCGTTGCGAGCATGGTCTTCTACCTCTTGAAGTCCCGCACTCCCGAATTCAGCAGAACGACAAATGGCATAATCTGGCGAATCATAAAGGTTAGTGGGCCATTTCCCCTGTTTACCCAGCTTGGACTTAGAACTTCTCACAGTTGACGGCCGAAACGGGGATGCTCTGTGCATTGATGGCAATCGTGGACTTGTTTCTGTTCGCAACATTCCTAGGAACCAACTATCATCTCGCAATATGCACCCTCCTGTCCAAGGCATACTCGAACAGCATCTTGCTGGTCAGTACCTTTCATTGTTTACCTGCGGATAGCTTGATCGATCAATTATAGATGCTGAACTCCAGAGCACGAATCCGCCACGAATCACCCAACGAGATGATGAGCCACAAATTCTCCGATATCGTTTTCGGCGATGGGCCTGTTCCAGTTGAGATCAATCACAGCAGCACGCTGGATTTCAGTCTTCCAACTGACTTGAGTGGAAATGAAGGGAAACACGCTGCCTCTGAATAAATCATGTATCTTCCCCCTAAATATTGAGTTGAATGTATTAAAGCTACAACCCCGGTCAGGGCCCAGATAATCAAGATGAATTAAAGCTGGGCAATATAGAACACACTGAACACACTCTGAACTGAATTTGATTGGTTGGTTCTCACTCACTGCGAAGATCGATGAGTTTTACGACAACTACTTTCACTTCCGTAAACACATCCTTGTGATAAATGGTGAGATTTGCGAGGTCTGGTCTTATCTTTTGGTGTGATCCCCTAACATCCCACTAAAACAGTAAGGGTACCATACAACCAGTTGAAGTCGGGCCCAGGAGGGTGAGTGGAAGGGATGGAGAGGGGTCACTGCATTCCGACTCGTCCTGGACTCAGCTGAGGCTAGGTGCTGTAGGTTGTGCCAGATAGACTTAGGTCGATGTAGGTCCCTACACAGCCCCCATCTAGCCGACTACACGCAATGTATGTCTGGCTTTACGAGTACCCAGTAAGGCTCCTAAACTCAGGTCAGTGTAGATAAGTGTGGCTAGTGGAAGGTGAGGGTAGCTCCCTAAACTCAGCTGCACAGACCTAGAATTACCCTCCAATGCCGTTTTTTGCCTCGCAGATTGCTTTCAGATCCATGGAGTGGCCTGGCAAAGCTATTTCGAGACCCTCAAGTTTCTCTGTGCGCTGGAGTCTCTAAATTCAGCCGCCCAGGGACGAGTTGTCGTGCAATTTCTGAACAGTTTCCCGGAAAGAACTCATGAAACATTTCCATCATCCAATATTCTGAGCAACTGCATCCCTTCCCCCTTGCGTAGGTGGCTACAAGCACCTGTTACAACCTACACAGATCCCGCCGGACCTAGACCTACCTGCGCCAATCTAGCCAGAGCCAGACAGACCTCCACAGACTATTCTCTAGGCACCTAGCCTCCATCATCAATGTAGCTACTTCTAGGTTCCTACACTCAAGCTGAGTCTAGGAAGGGTCAGAACGCAGTGGGTCGGGAGGTCTGTCAATTTTGTGGGCTGGCTATCGTGTTTTCGAGGAGGTCCCAGACAGGCCGTCTTCTGGCATCGAGTAAGTACTTACGCTCTCGTGTTATCTGGGCTGAGGCGAGCATCTTTTCGAGCCAATGGGGGCTGACCAAGTTTTTTTTCTGCCTTCCCTGTATATTGAACCTTGCTTGATTCATGCTCTCAACCGACCAATTATAATGAGCTAAATGACATTTCAACTGTGATGCGGCGGATTTATTGCTGTAATCCAAGCGGTCATTATCCTAATTCAACCACAGGCACGTGACTAAGTTCAATATGAAAATACTCGCATATCATAATGAATACGCAGTGAGGTCCCGAGGCTCATTGCAATTCAGTTGGAGCCTTGATGGGATGTCCCCCCTTCACCCACTGCTCCTCAACCTGAATAAGCGCGTCAACTGTGTCAAGAGTTGTCTACAAGTAGTATCAACATCAAGGAACCGAGCTCTTTCAGATGCGTTTTACGCACCTGCTCCGTAGTGTGAAAATCGGACACCTTCATGCCCAGCACCTCTTCAACGCGCTCAAAATTTATCGGCATCACGTTGGACGGCGGCTCCGGTGGTGTGGCGGTGATCAGTCGTCCCTTCAACACTGGGCGCTGTTCCGCGATGAAGTCTCTCGTTTTTTGGAAGGACCAGCCGAATGGCGACGAGATGATGATACGCTTGCGCCCAACCTGCGCCGTGGGCCGGGAGTTCAGTGCTCGCACATGCGCTTGCGCGACGTCGCGCACGTCGATGTAGTACGTCTTGGATGGTAAGGCGCCTTCCGGAAAAAGATAATTGTAGAAGAGGCGGTCCGTGGAGAGAGCACCAAAGTCAGGAGAGGGAAGAGGAAAGTGCGGGGTAAATGGGCCATAGAGGAAGGGTGGATTCACTGGAACGATATTATGCCGTGCTCTTGGAAGAGATGCACTTACGCGTAGTGACCTCCACGTGGGGATGGTTGTCGGCCCACTCCCAAAGTGCAATTTCCGCGAATTTCTTCGAGGCACCATAGGTTACCATCTCGTTTCCACCTGTGAGTGCCATCTCCTTCGTGACGGGGTTCCAGTCTGCCAAAGAGAGAAAAATTGACAAGGAACTAGCGCGACCACTCAAGCTGCTTACCCTGATCCGTGTAGCTCTCTGTAGGGTTCAAAACAGTGGCAATCGAGCTGATGACCACCATACGCTTAATGCCTGCCTTCTCTCCTTGCACAATAACATTCAGTGTTCCCTCAACGGCAGTCTAAAACGCTTAGCTGCGAAAATAACAGGGTAGGCTTACATACCGCCAACATCGCTGACGGCTCTGCGCGTCCCGCAAGGGGAGACGCGAGATGGATAATTGCGTCGACACCAGCCAATGCCTCAGGAAATTGATCATGCGCGATATCTGTTATTTTGACCACATCGACCCGCTCGCCGTAGCTGGCATAAGTAGATTTGAGCTGATCTGCCTTCGCTCCGCGGGCCGCACTATTTCAAACGATTAGGCAGGATGGCCCTAAAAAATTAATGTGCACACACGCCCGAACGCGATAACCTTTTTCCAGGAGCTGCAGAACCACATGGGATCCGAGAAAACCGGAGGCACCAGTAACCTGGATGGAAAACGATTTTCAGCCACATTCATTCCCGTGTTAGAGTGCGGCACTCACGAAAATGAGCTCCGAGGACATGGAATGGGTTAGTATTCAAAGGATATGACTGGCTGGAGATGGGGTGAACTGCTGGGCATGCTCGGAGTCAGATGTCCTGTTATATACTCGCTATTGATCGTATAAAAAGCGGATGAGTAAGATATGTATAAAAGAAGCCACCGTACGGATGTCACCGGTCACTGTGTGTAATTTTGTGTGGCAAGTATATCATACACATCCCGCCCAAATCCCGCCGGCATCGAACAACCGGTGCCAAGTACATTGTTCACGCTCCTCGGTGATCGGGTCGATGCGAAGTGTCCAGAAACACAATTTCATAAGTTCTACGCTGCTGAAACCGGGGCGATCACCATAGGTGGTCGGCCTTCGCCCCACGGGCCGCACTTTTTTCAACCAGTTCGAAGTCTGAGAATAAATCAAGGAATAAATGGACATGTACGGTACAACATGCGAGGTACGAGCACTCTATTGTTGTAGCGTCTGTTTATAAGAGACTTCATGTACGGTACAATCGAACACGGAAAATTTAAATCAAATATGATGCAGAATGAGAAAACTCATGTCAGGAAGATTCGGAGATCCTAAACTGCGCATGAAAGTCCTGAGACGCTCACCGAAATACTACCGGCGGACTCTCAATGGGATACCCTGCTTTTACCCACTGCTCCTCAGCCTGAATAAGCGCGTCAACCGTGTCCAGGGTTGTCTGCCAGTAGTATCAACCTCAATGAACCGAGTTCGCTTGTTTACGCACCTGCTCCGTGGTGTGAAAATCGGACACCTTCATGCCTATGACCTCTTCCACGCGCTCAAAATTTATCGACATCACATTGTACGGCGGCTCCAGGGGTGTGGCGGTAATTAGTCGTTCCCTCAACGCTGGGCGCTGTTCCGCGATGAAGTCTCTCGTTTTTTGGAAGGACCAGCCGAATGGCGACGATATTATGATGCGCTTGCGCCCAACCTGCGCCGTGGGACGGGAGTGGAGTGCCCGCACATGCGCTTGCGCTACGTCGCGTACGTCGATGTAGTACGCCCTGAATGGGAAGACGCCATCAGGGAAAAGGTAGTTATAAAAGACGCGATCCGTGGAGATGGCGCGGAAGTCAGGCACAGGAAGAGGGAAGTGCGGCGTAAAGGGGCCGTAGAAGATGGGCGGGTTCACTGGAACGATATTATGCCGCGCTCTTGGTACATATGACTTTGGAAAAGATGCACTTACGCGAAGTGACCTCCACGTGGGGATGCTTGTCGGCCCACTCCCAAAGTGCAATCTCGGCGAATTTCTTTGAAGCGCCATAAGTTGCCAACTTGTTTTCACCTGTGAGTGCCGTCTCCTTTGTGATTGGGTTCCAGTCTGCCAAGAGAGAGAACTTGAGAAGGAACGAACACGTGAACGCTCAGGCTGCTTACCCTGGTCCGTGAAGCTATCTTTGGGGTTCACGACAGATGCAATCGAGCTGGTGACCACCATACGCTTAATGCCTGCCTTCTCTCCTTGCACCATGACATTCAGTGTTCCTTCAGCGGCAGTCTGAACACTTAACCGCGAAAAATAGCAAGGTAAAGACTATATGACATACCGCCAACATCGCCGACGGCTCTGCGCGTCCAGGAGCCGGAGTCGCAATGTGGATAATTGCGTCGACACCAGCGAGCGCCTCCGGAAATTGATCATGCGCGATATCTGTTATTTTGACCACCTCCACTCGCTCGCCGTAGCTTGCGTAGGTAGACTTGAGCTGATCCGCCTTTTCTCCGCGGGCCACACTATTTCAACAAATCAGGCTGAATTGACGGCCCAGGAATTAATGTTCACATACGCTCGAACGAAATAACCGTTTTCCAGGAGCTGCAGAACCACATGAGAGCCGAGGAACCCAGAGGCACCAGTAACCTGGATGGAAATGATTGTCAGCCTCATTCATTCCATTGTGAGAGTGCAGCACTCACGAAAATGTGCTCGGAGGACATCGACTAGGTGAGTATTCGAAGGATAAGCTATGACCGGCGGAGATGGCAGACGTCCTGTATCCTTATCTACTCGCTATCGGTGATATAAAAAGCGGATGAGTAAGACGTGTTAAAAAAAGCCTCCCTACGGACGTTACCGGTCACTGTGTGTAATCGGTATATTTTCAACCAGTTCGAAGGCTGAGAATCAATGCACACATACCATCGAACACGAAAATCTTTAATCAAATGTGATGCAGAATGAGCACGAGAAAAAATTCTAAAGTGTACGGCTGGTCGGAGATAGAATATTCGGGACCGCGGCAAGGATGACGCTCCCAAGGCGCGATTTCGCAAGCGCGGACGAACGGCGCTATATCAGGCGGGGCCCAAAAGTCGAGCCAATCCTTCGCTCGTTAGACTATCTGGATGGGGGAAGAGCCACGCCTCGCTCATGCAGTGCAGATGGGTGGAAGATCAACGAGGAAAAGAGATGCTGGCGCAATATATGTCGCAAAAGAGGCGGTTGGTCTGGGAAAGCTTTGCGAGAGTGTCATTTAGGAGATACTCGAACATCTCGCTCCATAGCTTGTGTGGAATCCGTTCTTGCGCTCATTGGTGGTGCAGAAGAGAAAATAAGGCTTGGGAAGAAAGAGAAGGCCGATTTTGTACTGGTTGGTTGGTTTGTGTTGGTGATAGCTGGACTTCCCAAATGAATCTTGTATGCTGTAAATATGAGATAAATGGGGGGTCAAGGCGAAAGGACCGAAATAATCCATTAGCGCTACGAATTATATATACTTACTCGAAAAAAAATTGAACACCGCCCAGACCAGCCAAATCTTCCGAGTCGGTGGGATACTCCCACATTCCGTCGTCTTTCCTCCAAAGTTTGCCATCTGAGATGTATTAGTGTCCGTGGGTTATATGCCCGGTGCTAAACAAACCTACTTATGCTACAAGCTTCCAAAGTCGAACATGCGGCCCCAAAAGCTTCAAGTGTGGCTCTATCTCTAGCCAGTTGGTTTGTGTTGCGAAACGAAGAAACGTCCTTGATGAGAAGAAACCGCAGGCCTTGGAAATGTGGGAGACACCTCTCAATGTCGGCAAAGAGAGCCCGTGTCTGTGTTTTCATGAGTAGGGGAAGAGGCGCGAAAAGAAAACGGCTACAAGGTCAGAATCCAACTCCAACACTCTCAGTTTTAACGTCTTCATCCTTGGCATGTGTTTTGCAAGGGCATCCAAAACTGCTGTGGCCCGGTCACCGAAGTAGTCGTTGGAACATACGAACGGCACACCACCACGCGCCATCGACTTGAGTGCTACGATGGTCGGTTCGATTCGATGGGGGTCGAGGAAATCCCAATCAATCCAAGCCTCTGTAATGCAGGAGGCTTGCAGGAAAGGAAGAAATTTTGCTGGACCTCGGAAACGCTGGAGGCTCCACAATGGGATCTGACACGGCAATTTATCGGCCTCCAGAAATGGCATGGAGAGGGATATAAGCTGCGGATGGCGGAGGAGAAAAGATGTCGCCGCCGCAAGATGTTCCGCTCTCAACTCCTCCAGTAACCGCAAGTCGATAAGATAGGGAAACGTGCAATCCAGCAAGGTGCAAAGGTGTTCTTCGTCCAAGAGGTACAGGTCGATCGACAAATATTCAAGTTTAAGTAGGGATTTAAGTGAGTGCAGAAGTCTTTCGCTAACGTCTATATGACGTCTAGAGCCCCACACTGGTCTACAGGCTGTCGGTTCAATAAATCGGGGACAGTTATGCTTCAGCCACTCACCCTTCGCCTTTGAACGTTAACGATCGAACCGACCCAGACAATGTAGGGTTCGAAACGATTGAAGCAGAAAAAGATCTGGCACAGGAATAACTGTCGAGGTCCACCTCGCGGTACAAGACCGGGATACTGATGCCATAAAACAGCTTGGAAGTGGCACAAAGGGCCGCTCGGTCAGTCCGACAAGGTGTAGCCTGGATTATCTCGGAGATGATTTCGTTCGGAAGCCAACGCGAGATGGCTTTGGATTGACGGCGAGTAAGAACCATGGCAAAAACGTCCGAGTGATGCAAGTCAAAGTGGTGTGGCAAAAAGATGGGTCAGCGAGTGATCCCATCGACGGCAATATCCGATTTTCTCACAATACTTTCTCTTCATACCGTGACGCGACGCGCGTCGCGCGCAGTTTCCTATTCTTCCGAAGGCTTTCTTGGTTCTTGAGTCGCTGTTACTTTCCATGCTGAATGGCGCGTCGGGCGCGCGTTTCGGGCTCTGACCGGCTCGGTCATGTCAACAATTTGCCAGTGGTATTCCTCCTTCTGAATACCCAAAATCGCACTCAAAATCGGCTCGAGCGGACGCTGAGGAACATGGACAATTGATTTTGCTACGATCCCGACTCTTTGGTCGCTTTTGAGCGACGGGATGCTCATCAGTCTATTACAGTAAGAGCGCCGCGCCCTTTCACTCCTCTCGCATTTGTCCTTCCTTCCGTAATTTCTGGAGCCATTTTATCTCATTCAGGTTGTCATTGGTTATTCCTCTCTCTGGAAGTCTTCTTGGTCTACTGTAAACAACTGAAGAACAATATTCGCTGTCCGTTCCAGTCTGCCGGCCTCTGCCTTTATCGACACTACAATCCAGTCCAGAAGTGATCACTCGGTTCCCGGTCAAGTTTCCTTTTCCTTTTTTATTTATTTTATTTTATTTATAGTTATTTTCCTATCTCAGCAGCAGAACACTCATTAGTTGCTTCGCTGAATAGCTGCGTACTACATTTATGTCGCAACGTTTCCAGAACATTCGAGAGAGCTTCAAATGCACAGAGGCAAATAATGCTGGTGAATAATTTCAATGTTTCGATGGCCGACCATTTACCGCTGTCTTAGTCGATCTTCATCGTCTTTTGTCCTCTTCTTGCCCCTCCACACCCCTTTCCTTGCACTTCGCCACCTCAAACATTCACGGTCAAATCCATAGCAGATAAAAAATGTTTATCCCTCAAGGAACCTCGTTCAAACTTCATCCATGTAAGGTTGAATTGGTCCAAGCCCAAAATTTCCAGTCATGTACTTTCGATGCGAGCTGACCGATTTCCCCCCCTTTGACAATTCTCTTCCTTGTATGTTGTACCTTGCCTGATTCATTGTGACGCGTGCTTCATGAGTGATAAGCTCTCAACCGAACCATTGTAATGAGATACATGATATATCACCGAACCACCGGGAGGCGGTCAATGCTATCCTAATTCAAGCACAAACACGTGACTTCGTTCAATGTGAAAAGAGTCGAAGTCGGAGATCGTAAACTGGGCATTCAAGTCCTGAGACGCTCACTGCAACACCGGCGGAGCTGTAATGGGATGCCCTGCTTTCAACCACCGCTCCTCAGCCTGAATAAGCGCGTCAACCGTGTCAAGGGTTGTCTGCAAGTAGTATGACTGGCAACATCAATGAACCGAGTTCGCTTGTTTACACACCTCCTCCGTAGTGTGAAAATCGGACGCCTTCATGCCTATCACCTCTTCCACGCGCTCAAAATTTATCGGCATCACGTTGTACGGCGGCTCCAGGGGTGTAGCCGTAATAAGTCGCCCCTTCAACGCTGGACGCTGTTCCGCAATGAAGTCTCTCGTTTTTTGGAATGACCAGCCGAACGGCGACGAGATGATGATACGCTTGCGCCCTACCTGTGCCGTGGGACGGGAGTGGAGTGCCCGCACATGCGCTTGCGCGACGTCGCGCACGTCGATGTAGTATGTCCAGAATGGGAAGACGCCATCTGGGAAAATGTAGTTATAGAAGATGCGATCCGTGGAGATGGCACGAAAGTCAGGCACAGGAAGAGGGAAGTGCGGCGTAAAGGGGCCATAGAAGGTGGGCGCGTTCACTGGAACGATATTATGCGGTGCTCATTATATGATTTTGGAAACATGCATACGCGTAGTGACCTCCACGTGGGGATGCTTGTCAGCCCACTCCCAAAGTGCAATCTCGGCGAATTTCTTTGAAGCGCCATAAGTTGCCAACTTGTTTTCACCTGTGAGTGCCGTCTCCTTTGTGATTGGGTTCCAGTCTGCCAAGAGAGAGAACTTGAGAAGGAACGAACACGTGAACGCTCAGGCTGCTTACCCTGGTCCGTGAAGCTATCTTTGGGGTTCACGACAGATGCAATCGAGCTGGTGACCACCATACGCTTAATGCCT
This sequence comes from Mycena leptocephala, assembly GCA_029378395.1. Taxonomy (NCBI): domain Eukaryota; kingdom Fungi; phylum Basidiomycota; class Agaricomycetes; order Agaricales; family Mycenaceae; genus Mycena; species Mycena leptocephala. The sequence goes on along the minus strand of JARJLF010000959.1, from coordinate 3,912 downwards.
GCCTTCTCTCCTTGCATCATGACATTCAGTGTTCCTTCAGCGGCAGTCTGAACACTTAACCGCGAAAAATAGCAAGGTAAAGACTATATGACATACCGCCAACATCGCTGACGGCTCTGCGCGCCCAGGAGCCGGAGTCGCAATGTGGATAATTGCGTCGACACCAGCGAGCGCCTCCGGAAATTGATCATGCGCGATATCTGTTATTTTGACCACCTCCACTCGCTCGCCGTAGCTTGCGTAGGTAGACTTGAGCTGATCCGCCTTTTCTCCGCGGGCCACACTATTTCAACAAATCAGGCTGAATTGACGGCCCAGGAATTAATGTTCACAAACGCCCGAACGAAATAACCGTTTCCCAGGAGCTGCAGAACCACATGAGAGCCGAGGAACCCAGAGGCACCAGTAACCTGGATGGAAAATGATTGTTAGCCCCATTCATTCCATTGTGAGAGTGCAGCACTCACGAAAATGTGCTCGGAGGACATCGACTAGGTGAGTATTCGAAGGATAAGCTATGACCGGCGGAGATGGCAGACGTCCTGTATCCTTATCTACTCGCTATCGGTGGTATAAAAAGCGGATGAGTAAGACGTGTTAAAAAAAGCCTCCCTACGGACGTCACCGGTCACTGTATGTAATCAGTATATTTTCAACCAGTTCGAAGCCTGAGAATAAATGCACACATACCATCGAACACGAAAATCTTTAATCAAATGTGATGCAGAATGAGCACGAGAAAAAATTCTAAAGTGTACGGCTGGTCGGAGGTATAATATTCGGGACCGCGGCAAGGATGACGCTCCCGAGGCGTGATTTCGCAAGAGCGGACGAGCGGCGCTATATCAGGCGAGGCCCAAAAGGCGAGCCAATCCTTCGCTCGTTGGACTATCTGAGACGGGGGAAGAGCCACGCCTCGCTCATGCAGTGCAGATGGGTGGAAGATCAACGAGGAAAAGAGATGCTGTCGCAATATATGTCGCAAAAGAGGCGGTTGGTCTGGGAAAGCTTTGCGAGAGTGTCGTTGGGGAGATGCCTGAACATCTCGCTCCATAGCTCGTGTCGAATCCGTTCTTGCGGGCTCATTGGTAGTGCAGAAGAGAAAACAAGGCTTGGGAAGAAAAAGAAGGCCGATGTTGTGACGGTTTATTGGTTTGTGTTGGTGGTAGCTGGACTTCCCAGATGAATCTTGTATGCTGTAAATATGAGATAAATTGGGGGTCAAGGCGTAAGGACCGAAATAATCCATTGGTAGCGCTACGAATTATATATACTTACTCAAAAAAATGAATACCGCCCAGACCAGACAAAGCTTTCGAGTCGGTGGGATACTCCTGCCACGTTCCGTCGTCTTTCCTCCAAAGATTGCCATCTGAGATATATTAGTGTCCGTGGGTTATATGCCCGGTGCTAAAACAAACCCTACCTATGCTACAAGCTTCCAAAGTCGAACTTGCGGCCCCAAAAGCTTCAAGTGTGGCTCTATCTCTAGCCAGTTGGTTTGGGTTGCTCCCATAGCAAACGGAGAAACTGTCGTCGATGAGAAGAAACCGCAGGCCTTGGAAATGAGGGAGACACCTCTCAATGTCGGCAAAGAGCGCCCGTGTCTGTGTTTTCATGAGTAGGGGAAGAGGCGCGAAAAGAAAACGGCTACAAGGTCAGAATCCAACTCCAGCACTCTCAGTTGTAACGTCTTCATCCTTGGCATGTGCTTTGCAAGGGCATCCAAAATCGCTGTGGCCCGGCTACCGAAGTAGTCGTTGGAACATATGAACGGCACACCACCACGCGCCATCGACTTGAGTGCTATGATGGTCGGTTCGATTCGATGGGGGTCGAGGAAATCCCAATCAATCCAAGCCTCTGTAATGCGGGAGGCTTGCAGGAAAGGAAGATATTTTGCTGGACCTTGGAAACGCTGGAGACTCCACAACGGGATCTGACACGGCAATTCGTCGGCTTCCGGAGGTGGCATGGAGAGGGATATAAGCTGTGGATGGCGGAGGAGAAAAGATGTCGCCGCCGCAAGATGTTTCGCTTTCAACTCCTCCAGTAACCGCAAATCGATAAGATAGGGAAACGTGCAATCCAGCAAGGTGCAAAGGTGTTCTTCGTCCAAGAGGTACAGGTTGATCGACAAATATTCAAGTTTGAGTAGGGATTTAAGTGAGTGCAGAAGTCTTTCGCTAACGTCTATAGGAGGTCTAGAGCCCCACGCTGGTCTACAGATTGTCGGTTCAATAAATCATGGACAGTTATGCTTCAGCCACTCACCCATCGCCTTTGAACGTTAACGATCGAACCGACCCAGACAATGTAGGGTTCGAAACGATTGAAGCAGAAAAAGATCTGGCACAGGAATAACTGTCGAGGTCCACCTCGCGGTACAAGACCGGGATACTGATGCCATAAAACAGCTTGGAAGTGGCACAAAGGGCCGCTCGGTCAGTCCGACAAGGTATAGCCTGGATTATCTCGGAGATGATTTCGTTCGGAAGCCAGCGCGAGATGGCTTTGGTTTGACGGCGAGTAAGAACCATGGCAAAAAACGTCCGAGTGATGCAAGTGGTGTGGCAAAAAGATGGGTCAGCGAGTGATCCCATCGACGGCAATATCCGATTTTCTCACACACAATATTTTCTCTTCAGCGTGACGCGACGCGCGTCGCGCGCAGCTTCCTATTCTGCTGGAGGCTTTCTTGGTTCTTGAGTCGCTGTTACTTTCCATGCTGAATGGCGCGTCGGGCGCGCGTTTCTGGCTCTGACCGGCTCGGTCATGTCGACAATTTGCCAGTGGTATTCCTCCTTCTGAATACCCAAAATCGCACTCAAAATCGGCTCGAGCGGACGCTAAGGAACATGAACAATTGATTTTGCTACGATCCCGACTCTTTGGTCGCTTTCTGCGCTGGGATGCTCATCAATCCATTAAGAGTGCCGTCGCCTCCTTCACTCCGAGTCCTCCCGCATATGTTTGTAATAATTTCAATGTTTCGACGGCCAACCATTTACCGTTGTCTTAGTCGATCTTCATCGTCTTGTGTCCTCTTCTTGCCCCTCCACATCCCTTTCCTCGCACTTCACCACCTCAAACATTCACGGTCAAATCCATGGCAGAAAAAAACCGTTTATCCCTCAAGAAACCTTGTTCAAACTTCATCCATGCAAGGTTGAATTGGCCCAAGCCCAACATTTCCAGTCATGTACTCGGCTCTCTGGAGTCTGAACTTGAACTGGCAACCAACGGATGAAGTTTGAACAAGGTTTCTTGAGGGATAAACAATTTTTTTCTGCTATGGATTTTGACCGCAAATGTTTGAGGTGGCAAGGTGCGAAGAAAGGGGTGTGGAGGGGCAAGAAGAGGACAAACCTCATTTTTTTCCTCACATTTCTAACTTCCCTCCCCCAGTGGCTGTGCCGCGTATATCCCTGCGGATACGCATCACGTGGCCTTAATTTCCATGACGCTGGACCTAAGCGTTCCAATTTGGTTGTTTCTGATACCCTTCTTATGCTTGTATAGGATCTTGCGACTCCTCCTCGACCCGAAGACGGCCATGGCGGACCACAAGCCTACCGGCGATACCTATTCCTGTTCTCCCTGTTGTCGCCACTGCCCCAAACCTGACTACCCTTTCTGTTGCGGCACGGGAACACCGGGGCCGCTTTATACGCCATATTCTATCCGAGGCCGAGTTCGAGGACGGGGAGGATCTGTGGGCTGCCGCGCTGGAGGATGCGCTGGACGGGCTCAGTGACGCTGTAGCGCGTGGGCGGTGGCTTGCGGGGGTCAAAAGGGTCGGGCCAGCCGGGAGCAGTTGCATTGCGTGGAGCAGCGGACAAGGAAGAGTATAGCGCGCACGGACACCATGTCGAGCAGTGCATCGTCTGCGCTGCACAGCGTCGTGTCCGA